>CALSCE010010634.1:797051-812163 GCA_943593645.1 Bovichtus variegatus
ATACATATACACACATACATATACATACATACATACATACATACGTGTATATATATATATATCCATACAGATATGGATATATCCATATGGATATAGATATGGATATATCCATATGGATATAGATATGGATATATCCATATGGATATAGATGTATCCATATCTCTCTAGATAGATGTATCTATATCTCTCTAGATAGATGTATCCATAGAGATAGATGTATCCATAGAGATAGAGATAGAAATATTCAGTGGATGAAACGAATCGACCAAATAAAGTGAGTACAAGTGATGTGATGATAATTTGGTTCTTTCCAGGTACTTTGTTATTAGCAATGGGGAGATTAAAGACAGAATGTCTTGGTATCTGAGTGAGGTGAAAACATGCGGTACAAAAAGACAGATAACCACACATCTCAAGTCTCATGTCTCAAGATAGGATGTGGTAACATAGACTGGAAACAGGGAGAACCTGGCTCTGTTAAAAGTGAAAAAAGTCTACCAGAAGCTCTAGAGCGTACTAATTAACACGTTGTATCTGGTCAGTTATATTCGTACGGAAACCAGAATGTAAAAAGTTACATTGTGGAATCATTTCATGATGAACAACAGCCAGGGCAGTGACATCATCCAAAAGTCTACAGTGAGGTTCCCAGATTTGGTAGCATCGTGCCTGTACAGAGACCTACTGTATACCAAAACTGACTGAATTGGTCAACTCATGCTACAGCTGGAGATGCTGCACAGAAGGACTGTTTGTTAAGAAATAGTTCCAGCATGAGACTCCACCTAAAACCACAACTTGTGTTGTGTTGGTGGGCATATTTTTCCTCTTTGGATGGAACCAGGTTAGCTGCTTCTTCATGCTTTTAGTCTTTATGCTAAACTGGGCTAATTTCATTCTGACTCCATACTTATTGCAGACATGAGATTGCTTTTCTCAGTTCACTCTCGAAAGGAAAGCAAATATACTCATTTCCCAAAATGTTGAATTATTCCTTTAAGAACAATTTTGTGTACATAAATGTGTATCTCACCACATAACAATGAAAACAGATGGCATGTAATACACAGGTGGCATACAATCAAACTGCCCCAAAACACCAATGACAGATGTCTTTCAAAATGAGTATTAGTACTTTGTCAAAGCAGTGTCTTGGCTTCAGCAGGAAAGAATCATGTGCCAATTGGTCTCAAGTATCCCTGTGCACTCCAAACAACAGTGGGCACAATCTGTCATAACCATGTGTTGTCACTCACCAAGTCAAGCAAACACCCATAATCATTATCGTCATTCATTAGTAAACACAACAGACCATGAACTATATTAGAAACACATTGATAAACATGGTTAACCTACAAAGTGCCATAAGAGAGAAATAGGCAGGAAAATAATGCACCTTACATATTCCCAAGAAAAGAAGCAGCCAACTCACTTGAGTGGCTCGTTAAAGCGGATGGTGGCGGCACAGTGAAAAACAATGTTAACGTTGTCAGCCAGGATGCTCTGATCCTCTTTACTCAGATCCAGCTGTGGCTGTATGAGGTCACTGCTCACTGCTATGATCTTCTGTGCGAAGCCTGGTTGCTCGTCTTGCAGTCTTTCAAACAACTGAGTGGGAAAATTATGAAGTCAAAATGATACCCAAGTTACAGTACATAATAAACTCTACAGTAATAAATTGTATAAATCCTCGGACAGTTATTCTGTGCAGTGTCAAAGAAACGCTTCCATTCATTTGCTTACTGTTGGTAGTGTCAGTGGAGCACGGCTGATGGCAGAATGCCCTACTTTTCATCCATGCCTTCTGCAACAGATCCCAGCTCTATATTTTTCCAATTATCTAGAAACTGCCAATGTAAGCATTGCCAGCCTACAGCAGCCGGGTGCACCAGCTAATCATAGAGTAAGTTTTAAATGTGAAGCATTGACACCAACTGCTTCACATGTGAAAAAGTTAACATATGATACAACTCGTTTTGTGTCATTAATAATTCAACTTTAATTTAAACTGCCAACATTGTGATTTGATGTTTTTCACTAAGGCGAGGATGTTTGTGTCACATTGTCATTGGAAAACTTCCATGTTGGAGAAAAGATTCTGCAGAAGTCGACACCTGAACGGTTAAAAAGCGGCATTTTCATCTTAAGTGAATGAAGCATAAAAATCATACTAAAACAACCATTAAAATCAAAGTAACTGTGCAGCACAACACTGAGCGTGCAGGTCACGCTCAAAGGATGCTGTGAAAATATTGAAGAAATTTCCACTGACAGCAAACAATTACACTCCTCTGCTTGGGGGAGGTCACATTTTAAGTGGCATCTTAACTATGTTACAACCTGCTTTTACTAAATTATAGCATAACTCCTGCACTATGCTCAAACTAACCTAATGTTGGAACTTAGACATGGCTGGTGCAGCAGGCTTCTCTCTCCCCTCATCCTCTACCTCCTCCAAACACCCCTCAGATCGTGCCACCATGACTTCATCCCACTTCTCACCTTGCAGTTGATCATGTCAGCGATGCGGGCCTGAGGGCTCTGACCAGCTTTTGACCTGACCATCACATAGACACCTTTAACTCCTGGGCAGGACCTCAGCAGCTTCTCCAGCAGCACCTTTAACAAAGACCCAGTAAGAGGACTGTTTAGTTGATGCTAGGCACTGCACACCACTTATAATTGTAACCTCCTCTTTTTGTTCATTGCAGAAGTGGAGAGAAGTAAACTAGGGAGTTTCATCAAAAGTTCTTCTTCCTCCACAACATCTGACAAGAAACTCAAATCAGGTGACTTTCTTCTTCTTCCTGCTTCACTTCATGGTGTAAAAAGAAGTTGAGCAACATGTATATACTATATACTTACTGTGTAATATGCACTGAAACTGAACTCATGAAACCCTCAAGTTAGCATCATTTGTTCACTCTAATAAAGTAGTTTGTCACTCATTTGCTTGTGTCACACTCAGCCATGTTGGAGTGAAGAGAATTCACTTGAAGGATATCCAGGTCCCTTCATCTCTCTCAGTTCAGCTCACATTGTTGTCACATCCTGTCTATTCAACTACTACTGTACCTTGCCCATGAAGCCTGTTGCTCCAGTGATCAGCACCATTTTCCCTGCATAGTATTCTGGAATGTTCACCATGATGTCTGTTGGCCTGTTCAGCGAGCTTCTCAACAGCACTCCACCTGCTCAGACAGGACAGAAATAAAAAAAGACAAAGGTAGGAATACAAATGAGACAAAGTTCACGTCTGAACTTGCTTCTTGAGGCGTTTCCCTAGTGGAGACTGAAGATGTGAATCTAAAATGAACTCGAGTTAAGATCCACTGTAAGAGGATGTCAGGATTGTAGCTTGGAAGGAAGACAAGTCAGACTCCAGCCTTCATCAGCTTCACTCTGTCAGTTAAATGAGATCAAACCACATCCACACGGATGAAGCAGGTCAGTTCCTCTTTTTTTGTTGTTGCATCATCATTTAATGTTACAGAAATATTTCCAAACCAAATTTTCAGGTTCTTTTTATAGTAAGTATGAAACTCCCTATAGTTTAGCAGACACTTTAGATGTGTGGCTATTAACTAAATATAGACAACAGTCGTGTTATGCGACATGCAAGCCATTTACAACCGTTGCAAGTATACAGACTGAAAAAGATGCATTTGTCACAAGTGCTGCAACAATATATTAACATATAAATGAAACTGATACTTATTTTTAACACATTAAATATCAACCTTTTAACATTGCTGTTACAGTGCTAAAAAAGAAAACGTGATAAAAACCCGCCACAACAGGGACAATCAAATGCAATTTAATTAGGCTATTATCTATTCATAGCCTTTTTATCTTCTGAATGACAACATGCAAAACAATGTTTTTCATAAGTTTGAAATACAACAGTGATGTCTAACTTCTGTGAGCAGGTGCAGAGAAATCACAAACAACAGGACAGTGTTTGCTGCATTTTGTTCAAATCATTATTTTGGAACATAAATCATTTAGTTTTGACCCATTTCTATGCATGACAGAAAGACTGTTCTTCTAAGATAGTTAGTTTCAAGTTACAGTTGACATCATTTCAAAAGACCAAATAGTTTAGTCAATCTGAAACCAAGTTAGGCTAGATAAAACTAAAAACTGGTTTGGTATTCATTTTGAAACCAAGACAATACTGCCCACAGACTTTACAGTGCAAACAATGTTAAAGGAAGAATTTATTATTCTTTGCCTGAGCTTTAGCAACGTCACAGCTCATGTAGTTACAGGGAAACCAGTTAGTCAGCTTTGCATATAGTCTGATTTGAGAGTACACCACATTACTGCGTTACTCTCCCTCCCTCTTTAGACATCTTCACCGCCATAAACAAATACACTTCAAAAATATTAAGGAAACAGTCTACAAAGTACACAGAAACCACAGGGAGTCACTAGGTTTGTGTTCGACAATTACTGCAAACTCTGTAGGAACTGTGTTCCAGGTACCTCGTGGTTCCTGTGTTCTTCAATGCAAGTACCAGCCAGAAACATGTGTAAAGTTAGTGCGAATGTTTGTTGTCATGTACAACCTGATATTGACACACCGTCAGTACAAACATGCGACTGCAGCCATTTACATTGTGCTGCTCAATTACTGGGTTTTACACAGATTATGCCAATAATACCTCAGACAGAATGAGACTAACCCAAATTACACTTATCAGGCGCATTTCAACTTCCATTTGCTGTAGGAATAAGCACTAGACTCACAATGATAATAAGAGCAATGATCTCTCACCAAATACAGATGTTTGTCTTATGTCAGACATGTATACAGGTTCATAAACTCTGACTACAAATGTTATAGTATTTAATGTCTTGGAGGCCCTTGCATATTTTGTGTCCATGTCTGGGAGGCACACTCAACAAAATGTCCAACATTCATTACAGCAGAATGTTCTCAAATGTCAGAGACCAGTCTGGAGGGACCCAAACCCCAATACAGCTCAGGGTTGAAAACATATTTGGCTCAGATCAAGAATTTCTGCAAACCATTGAGGTTATGCCACATCCATTGGCAGCACTATACCAAGGCTCATGTTTCCTCTTGCTGCCTTGTCTACAAATCAAGCGTGAATATTTGGGAAACCAACACGTTTTGGTCATGAACCAACGAAAGAGGGAACTTTCTGGATTTTGTCCTGAAAAATTTATCTTGATACACCAAGCTGGTGTCCCATTTATGTCACTACATTTGTGCTCATGTCGGCGTGAATAATGCAGAACTGGGACAAAAGACAACAGGTATAAGCGGCCTTCCCTTTGCAGTGTTCCCTGAACAGAGAACCTGGCACGCTCGTATGTGGATGTCCTTAAAAGCTGATCAGCCAAGACTAAAATCTTGTCTTGTCTGCATGGTAACAAACAAAAAGCTTTGTAATCTAAGGCCTGAGCCCAACCGGGACCTGATGTGGCCTTTCATCATGCGTCTGTGAAAGAGCTACTGTAGCTTACGGTCAGACAGACAAGCAGCAAGTTGATCCCTAACGCAACATCTTCACTTTAAATAATTGATCGGACACATTACAATGCTTAAATTGGGCATATGTGTCTGAGGTTAAATAGTTTACAGACAGATTCAACTTTAGGTTAGACAAAAAACTGTCTCAGAGGAGCAATCCATGTCCGACTAATGAGAAAACTTACAGACAAGCAAAGGGGAAAGAATTTTAGAGATGAAAGGTTTGTCACAAAGACTCTCACTTCAATCTCTATATCAAAACAAAACATACAAGACCTAGATTTCATCTCTTCTACGAGTCCATTTACTTTGTCAACAGCCTTTTACCTAGCAGGTGAAATGTGTTGACTCAAAGGAAACAGTGTCAGACTATGGTGATGGGTGTATGCCACAGAAATACTGAGATCAAGGTTTATCAGCCTGCAACAACCTGCTTATTCCAGTAAGAAATGCCAACTTCCTGCTCATGGTGATGTCACAATGCACCATCTTTCTAAGTGGCTTGTATGGACTTGTATTGCAGGTCAAATCACCCACACAAGTTAACAATACACAAGGAATGTCACGAGACCACCAACAGTAAGAATAGCTGCTCATTTCAGAAAGTGTAACACTTTACTATTAACTTAGCATCTCAAACCTGGTGAAGGCACCATTTCCCCTTTCACGCCCCAAACTGCCCGCACATTACTGCAATATGCAACATAACATGATGGATTTAAGCAAAGTAGATATGCGTTACAGGAGACATGTCAGAGCAGACGCAGCGGATCCCATGATTGTCGTTCCACAGCAGCCTCATCGTTTCCACTCACCGTCTATTTGCACGGCGGGCGCCGCGTACAGCAAAACCTCCCGACTGACTGGCTTCGGCAGCCTTTAATGTGATTACTGTAAAGCCTGGTAAATTAAAAGTGAGCCTGATCAGCGAGCACTAGTCTTAAAGGAAAAGTGGCTGCTATGGTGCCAGAGCAGTCAACCGTCACGGATTCAGTGCTTCAACAAACTACCAGAGGTAGGAACGTTAGGGTGGAAAAAAGCAGAACCATTGAGAATTAAGATGTCTGTTCAACACAAGAGCCCTTTGGCGGATGGGGGGTCGTGACTAACTCCATGGCAGTGAAGGGGGGACGTGAGAATACGGTAAAGTCTAACTTGCTCCCTGTATCTGCGTATATCTTCGACAAACACTCCAGTTGTGTACCGCCACCCCTCCCTCTTCTTGGTGCATCTCTTCCTACACGATGTCACACGTTTAGCAGCGTTCATACCACCAGTTAGCGCTTTGAAAACCGGTAGTGAGCGGCATAACTTAGTGACGACGGCTCGTGGTCATTGCTTGAAGGGTATACGTACCCGAAATGTCGATGTTTCCCCGGTTTTGGAACTTGGGGGTCTGTTGTGTGGCGGAACAGCAGCGTGTACAGCAACAGAGTGGAGACTCAGCAGGAAGCCAGCAGTCTGGGCGGATAAATAAATGTACGACGTGACGTCAGCGGGACAGCGGTCTCCAGCACAGATAGGGTGAGAAAGAGGCCTCACTCCTCCGCATTTCACTTCGTCCTAATAAAAATGGCTCCAGGTAAACTAAAACAGTCTGGGTGTCCACAGCACAGGCATTGTTCACGGCCATTTCAGAAGAATGGATGATTGAAACTCGAATCAGATGACAAGTAATGTGTAGTGTACTACATGTCAACTTTAGGGGATCCAAACATGTCATCACAACCAGACAATAACACAGTATTTCCCTTTTAAGGTGAATAATAAACATACACGTAAAATATTAAAAATAAATAGTTTAAAAACACACCCTTGCTCAATTTAATTCAGGGTTTTGCTACTACAGCCTTACTGGTTTGCTATGACCAGCTTGTGTTCGCATATATAATAATATTAGCTAATGTTAGCAATGCCGGTAGCCAATAGGCCTCTCTCTCTAAAGATAGAGAGGCCTATTGCTACCAGGCATTATTCAGCCAGTTTGCTGACTTTATAACTCTTCCCTCTACTTTTAAAAACTTGGCCACTAATGCCAACCTACTGTAAGAAAAATCAATGTATTAAATGTTACAATGCACGTTTATTACATCCTTATTGATAAGTATTAGGAATGTTTAACCATTATGTGCCTTATTATTCTTCTCATATTTAGAAGTGTTAAATGTTGTTTAAATTAAGTGACTGCGCATAAGAATGACCAATAAACTGAAATGATATACAATATTGTAAACTGTAAAAACGTAAGGGTACACCACTTCTTAAAAGGGTGACTGAAGATCTGACAGGAGCAGAGAAGCACTAAGAGGCGTGGACACGCTTCAGTGCCAACAAGGGGCCAATAGGACCTGGCCCCAGCCAACCAATGGGAGAAGACTATACCTGAAAGGCGGCGGGTATAAAAGATCTTGTAAAACAATAGATCGGGGCTTGTCCTGTGAGTCCGTGAGACAGAGTAACTATTTTAATGTGGTCTGTGGAACTGTGAAATAGGACGGACCGCAGCTGCGTACTTTTGTAATGCTCATCACATCATCATCGAATAAATATCGTTTACCTGAAGAGAAGTTTTCCGAAATTGTTTTCTACGCATCTCTATTTCAAATTATAAGAACACGACAAAATTGGTGACCCCGACGTGATTTGAAAAAGGAGACGGCACCTGGAGGACTGCAGCACGTGGCTAACACTCGTACAAGGCCTATAATTAAAAAGGTAAGCAGAACCTGTTACATCCAAATCTGCATAGTATAAAATATATTCTGTTTAGGTACGAGTGTTGGCAACGAGTTGTAGTCTTACATTTGCTGTCGTTTTAAACTATATAGTGAAAGTAAATAAAATGATGTGATGAACAGTACAAAAGATTGTGCGAAAAGACCTAGGCATCCGGCGGCGTCCGGCATTGAATAGTCGTTAAAGAGTAAACAAGACTTTCTGGGAAGGCCCAGTGGGATAAAGCTGGTGTTGTAGCAGTGGAGAAAGACCTAGGATAGGCCCGGTTGACCCCGGTGAGTATTACCGGAAGATTACGTATAGATTAATGACGATTGCTATATTGTCTCTTTTATTATATCTCATCTCCGCTGCACAAGCATAGATATAGTCGTTAAAAATAGGTTTATAATAGATTGTTTGTTGGGAGCGTTCAGAGAGACTGCTACAAACTGTGTGTATGAAGTGTGTATTAAATTGTTTGTTGGGAGCGTTCAGAGAGACGGCTACGAACAATTTAATACACACTTCATACAGTTTGTAGCCGTCTCTCTGAACGCTCCCAACAAACAATCCATTATAAACCTATTTTTAACGACTATCTATGCTTGTGCAGCGGAGATGAGATATAAAAGACAATATAACAATCGTCATTAATCTATACGTAATCTTCCGGTAATACTCACCGGGGTCAACCGGGCCTATCCTAGGTCCCACTGGGCCTTCCCAGAAAGTCTTTTGTTTACTCTTTAACGACTATTCAATGCCGGACGCCGCCGGATGCCTAGGTCTTTTCGCACAATCTTTTGTACTGTTCATCACATCATTTTATTTACTTTCACTATATAGTTTAAAACGACAGCAAATGTAAGACTACAACTCGTTGCCAACACTCGTACCTAAACAGAATATATTTTATACTATGCAGATTTGGATGCAACAGGTTCTGCTTACCTTTTTAATTATAGGCCTTGTACGAGTGTTAGCCACGTGCTGCAGTCCTCCAGGTGCCGTCTCCTTTTTCAAATCACGTCGGGGTCACCAATTTTGTCGTGTTCTTATAATTTGAAATAGAGATGCGTAGAAAACAATTTCGGAAAACTTCCCTTCAGGTAAACGATATTTATTCGATGATGATGTGATGAGCATTACAAAAGTACGCAGCTGCGGTCCGTCCTATTTCACAGTTCCACAGACCACATTAAAGTAGTTACTCTGTCTCACGGACTCACAGGACAAGCCCCGATCTATTGTTTTACAAGATCTTTTATACCCGCCGCCTTTCAGGTATAGTCTTCTCCCATTGATTGGCTGGGGCCAGGTCCTATTTGGCACTGAAGCGTGTCCAAGCCTCTTAGTGCTTCTCTGCTCCTGTCAGATCTTCAGTCACCCTTTTAAGAAGTGGTGTACCCTTACGTTTTTACAGTTTACAATATTGTATATCATTTCAGTTTATTGGTCATTCTTATGCGCAGTCACTTAATTTAAACAACATTTAACACTTCTAAATATGAGAAGAATAATAAGGCACATAATGGTTAAACATTCCTAATACTTATCAATAAGGATGTAATAAACGTGCATTGTAACATTTAATACATTGATTTTTCTTACACTACCTTAGCTGATTGGTCCAAAGTCCCCTACAATTTGCAATCAAATTACCAAAACCTATAGACATGCACTGAACCTGGGACATTTGAGGCCCCTAGGGGTCTGGGGCCCCGATGCACTTTTGCTATGAACGATTGTAATTCAGCCTTGATATACCTAGTATGTGTTTTCATGCATGGAAAACCAGCACATCTTGGGGAAACCCACCTAAACACAATGGGTTTCCACATAAGACCCCTATAGGATATAAAATCAGCCAACAAAAGTCAACCAAAAGCTAGAAACTGAGCTTTGTGCAACGTGTTTGATAAATTGTATAAGTTCACATTTGGATTTTGGATACATTCTGGATGAATGCTAAAAAAATTCTGTTCTTGACTGCAACGAAAACACTACAAGAACTACAAGGTGCACCGTCTGGCATCTGAATGAGTCTTAGGAGGACTACCGACTGACAGAAATAGTCTTTTTTGGGAACAAAGGTTAAACAGGTTTAGCATTGTTTGCAGTACAAAATATTTTCTGAATCTAAAACCAATTGCTTCTCCCACTTCAATGCACAGGTGTCCATATGCTAGAGGAGGGTGCAGGCTTGACAGATGTGCAGGATCTTTGTTTTTCCCACCGGAAATGTTGTTTAAGATATTTTGCATAAGCAAAGGTTTCCAAATGCAAATAGAAACCTATGTATTCAAAGTATACATGTCTCTGAAAAGAAACAAGATAAAACTTTTAAAAATTGAAAGATTACAAAAACTGATTTTTTTTTTTTTAATTGAAAGTATTTAGTCTTTGCTTAGAAAAACTGACTCCCAAATCTATGGTATTGTAATATGCAAGTCAAATACCTTTTTGTTTCCTATAGTTGTATTTGTAACTATGTGTGTGTTAATGAGAGAGAGACATATCCGTATCAGCCTGCACTATGATCGTCAGATTCATCCTGAATATTTCCTTCATGAGTCAATAACGTGTGTGTGTGTGCATGCGCATATGTGTGTGTGTTATTTCTCAGATTACACTTACTGACACAGAGAAAAGACAAAAGTTTGCTTTCTAGTGGTCAGTGCTGTGTTTTGCTGTCGTTCTCCTCCATCTCAACAACAACCCTAAGGTAGTATATGGCTTGATCCTGTATGGTCAATGTGATAATCTGTATTAATGTCCCAGCCAAACTATTTTGTAGTAACATACAAGTGCCACAAGATGGCAAAAGCTACATTTGAAGAACAATAATATGGGAACAATGCAAGTCACTGAATTTTTCACACGTTCCTGCATATGTTTCACAATAAAAATAATTATAAACGGATACAGGAAGTATTGAGTTTGTATTAACAGCATAATGCAGTAACACAACTTTAACTGGGCCAACTGGAGCACATCAGAAAAGAAGGAAGCTTCATACTAAAATATGACCAAATATACTTATCATAAAGAGTGAATTAGAAATAAATGCCTGGCTCTAATAAAAGCCACTTTCAAATAAATGCCTAGTCCCCTCTGCAGTTGAGGTAAATTAACGACAAAGCGGAAACACTAATTATTTTGAAAGAGCAACGCTTATAGGGCTGGTCTCACTTTGCTGCGATACATCCGAAAAAGAAATGAAGCCCATCTGTGTCCATTTTGAATCCGTGAATACCAGAATAGTACTTTTCTGGGTTCACAAGTCAAAACTAAAAACAAGTATTTTATTTGCTTCCTAATATATAATCCACATTGGTCGTAAGGCATACATAATACAGTGCAGTGTTGATCAGGAGGTGTGCCTTTCTTCGGTGAATGCTCAGTAATGATGTTAGTATGGCTCCTGGATGGGCTTGTTCTTCACCCTCTCCATCTCCAGTTCTACTCTCCACAAACAGATCCACGTCTGTGTGAGAAAGAAAAGTATTTGAAGAAAAAATATTTGCAGTAATGCCTTTGCTTATTCTATGCTGTTCCCCCATGTATAACTTAGATCTGTTGTTACCCCAAGTTGCATGATGTATGTTACACATTTACAACAATACAATTTTACTTCAATATAACCAATTTAAATTTCTTAAACATCCTCATTTCTGGGGGATTATAAGTGTAAATGTAGTCTATGTTTGCTCTCACCCTTGAGGTTGGCACTGGAGGCCGTCAGCACAGGGACAGTGGTCACAGGGACCCTCCTGGTCCCAGGCCAGCATGTCCATCAGCAGGTTGGGCTGGCTCAGACAGGACTCCCCCTTCTCTGGTCTGGGATTACACACTGGAAACAACAGTTCTGGAGGCAGAGTGAGAAATTATTTAAAATCAAAAACAGTCTTTACTTGGCCTGTTCAGCCACAGTGGGCACTTTTTTACTGCTAACATTAGTTTGCTGTTACACACAAAGCAAAAATATGAAGCCCACATCAGACACTCAGGCCAGTTTCACAGACATTAAGTCTAGTCACAGACAAGAGTATTTTTCCATGGATGTAACCATTCTATTGTGTTGTACTCTTCTTGTTTAATGTTTAAAGAGTTTTGACAGATTGCATAAATCAGTGAAAAAGCAGCAAATTTGGAATCTATTCATATGAAACACCACAGATTATTACTTCAATCAAAATCAAAAAAGTTCTACTGTATGTGTATGTATGGGTGATGAATAGAAACAATAACAGTCAATATGAAAGTGTGCATATGTTGAGTGCCAGAGCAGGAAGCCACTGAACTCCATGTGAGACTGGATGACCTTTATATAGTATATTTTAGTGTAGTGGCCAGTGAGAATATATGCGTTTTTATCAACTGTGACAAGTTAGGTAAATCTGTCAATATGTGGTGTTGAAATAATCAGAACAATTATTGCACATCATTTTTTTCCTCACATATCATTTGTAATATGATATAAAAATATATAAAAATAGTTGATGTCCACAAAGAGTGAGAGTGACTAGATCAGTTAGAACAATTATGTGTTAGCACTAACCCAGATAACATGTCAGGTAGAGCACACATTTCCACATTATGACACAAAGCAACACACCAAAGTCACATGACTTCTCATCTGAGAAGCATGTGAAAGCAGCTTAAATGTGTCTTGTTTCATGTCTGGGTCAGTCTCTGAGGCTGTCACTGTTAAAGCTCACCTCGTTGAAAGGCACAGCAGAGGTCCGGCCTGCAGTCGCTCTGACCCTGACAAATAGTTCCCTCTGTTCCTTTGGTGGCATTCACTGTACACTGGCCCCACACACATATCTGATCTGAGCAACACTCCTCATCCTTAGTGCAGGGCTAAGTGGGGACACACATTCAGATATGCAAAGTAAAGCACACATGGTCTGTTGCTGCATACATGGTTAATGTATTTTTGTACCATAATCCATTTATTTTTAATGAATCCTTTTTATTATTTCCAGGAAAAGACACTGTGTAACTTTTTAACATTGATTTAACAATGTGCTGATATTTTAACACTCTAAATGTTGTACCTTTAAAGCTGCATTGAGAATGTGTGTGGCCTCTTGGGAGCAGAAAAATCATATTATCACCTTATGATTGTTATGAAGTAAACAGTTGCCTATGTAGACATTCACCAGACATGCGGCAACAGTTGCATTGATTTGGAGACATGTTTCTGGCTTTTGAATGTAAGTTGTGTAAAACGTTTGTGACTAATTGCAACACCTTTCACATTAAACATAACCATTTGGTTCATTGTTGAAATAAAAATATTGATCAGTGCAACTTAAAGGTTCTCAATTTGAAATTGAGAACATATCTGTGATTGAGGGATCGCCTTCAAACAGCTCTCAACATGGCGACGGCTTAGCCAGCGGCTAGCAGCTAACAGTGCTAACAGCGCTAGCAGTGCTGACAGAGCAAACAGTGTTGACCCGAGGGGGGACGGTAGGGTGGGAGTTACGCATCCACACCAATGTTGTCGGTTGGGATGGCGCTATCCGCGGTGACTGCCATATGAGGGCAGCGCAGAGCGGCGGCCATTAGTTAGCCAGTAGGACACACAAACAGAGACCCACATGCACTAACATGCACGTGCGGCTGGACCGGCTACATAAACAAAGCAAGATAAGATCGGACACACTCCGATGGAGAGTGACTCCATTCTCTGCCCAGGAAGACATTATTTCACTATATCTTCACATGGCAAATATTTGTTTGTTGCTATATTTATGCTCTGAACGTTGTATAGGGAACCTTTAACTAAACAAATAGCCACAAACAACACTGACTGAATCCCCACCATATCCGTTGGTATGCAGGGGAGGCACTTGGAGTTCTCAATCTCATACAGGCAGTATTTCAGGTCACCACAATCCTCATCCACCATGCATTCCTGGGTTGAGAGATACATAGAGTTACATAAAGCACAGACTTAAAATGAACATTGTAAAATGGGTCATACTAGACTTTAAATGTTTAAATGTTGTCATCATCAGCTTCTTCTGTCTTATACAGAAAAACAGAAAGACTATTTAAACTTTTTGATTCAAGTAATGTTCTGTCTTTATCATAGCTTAAGACAAAATAATAGCATTAATCTAAAACAGAAGTTAATTTGTCACACACACAACCAAGAAATGCTCAACCAGATATAATTATGGTTTACATTTCCCTGTATCACAGTAACAGTTGTCCACTGCACCCTCATCTAATGGGTTTAGTGGTTGATGGTCTCAGAAGTTACGTTTCTGCCAGCCACAGTCCATTTCCATGGAAACCGTCTAATGGACATTAGTAACATCTGCATTTTACAGAAGAGTTTTCACAACTGTCTCTCCTCAAATCTTGTTTTTCTAGGTTGTTGGTAAAACATTTCTTTGTCAAAAGTAAATGGTGAAGAGGTATAAAAGTGCAGTAAGACTGGCCTTGTATATATATTGTATTACGGCCACTATGATGTCACCTCTCCCTGTGTGACTCCCAGTATGACAGTATGACACACTGCCTGAGACTAACATGTTTAGATCTCTTAAACTATTTCTGCTGTCAAACTCCACTATCGCTGAGTTGTAAATGTGATGGTATATCAGTCCATTAATTAATTATTAATCTCTCATCATTACTCAGTTTTTAAATATATGCATGCTCACTATATAGCTGTGTGTACCTTCTTTCTTCAGTCCCATCTCAGACTAATGCCCCCCCCCCCCCCTCCTGTTAACACACTGTCCTCTATCTGACACATTCAGGTTCAGAAAGCTCTCATTCTATAACATGGAAAGAGAAATGTTTTCATCTGTACTGTATGCACACACACACACACACACACACACACACACACACACACACACACAC
>CALSCE010010634.1:812173-829848 GCA_943593645.1 Bovichtus variegatus
ACACACACACACACACACACACACACACACACACACACACACACACATACATATATATACTGTATATATATATATATACACTGGAACCTACAAATATGGACACACAATACCCTGCAATTATCTTAATAAATGCCACATGGCTACAGCTGTTATGGGTGCCATAATAAGCCCAGTAGCACTTTTACCCTTCAATAAAAATATTTTCCACAAAATACTTTGCTGAAAAAGGAGAAAGCACAGTAACATTATCTACTCACAATAAGCCTCAGACTTAATCTCTTTTTGATTCAAAAGCCTAATGGATAAACGCATTACAGTGCAGCAGTACAGTGGAACTATCTATGGTTACAAAGTAGCATTTAGCATTTTAAATGCTTCTCTGTTATGATCAAGATAAATAGAGAATGTTGACATAGCTATTTATATGTTGATTGTATTTTCTTCTTGGTGTCTTGTTGTGTTGCTTGTGGAGTGTCAGGTGTTATACTAGAGGAGCACATTAAGAAAGCCTTCAGAGCTGTATTGTGTTTTTATCCTCTGTGATTTTTAACATATGGAATGACTGCAGTGCAGTGCTATATGTGTTGTTTTAATTATCAAATGAATTTAATCAATCAATGAACACAAAGCTTAGGTGGAAAAAGATATATCAAAGATAATTAAAATGTTTTCCCGAGGTAAAAATACAATTTAGTTCCTTTCTAAAGAGTGTGCGACTCAACTCTGCTTTGCTATCTCTCCTTCGCTGGATGTTTAGTCTTTGATATTTAACTTAACCTGTTCTCAACTTGTTTGTGAATTACAGTGTATTAGCTTTAAGTTACAAAATAAAAAAAAAGTAACTTTAACTTTTCAACTATCTGCAGTGGTCCCCAAACTAAGGCCCGCGGGCCGGATACGGCCCGCCTCCACATTTGGCCCGGCCCCCTGAACAATACCAGAGACGCATTATGATTTTTTTTTCAGTCTGGCCACGCGAATCCTAGACTAGCCCCTGTCAAATAGAACGGAATAATGGCGAAAAGGTTAGGTAAGAGACAAATTGATTCAGAATGCAGGGTGTTTAACCTGCAGTGGTCAAACGATTATTTTTTTGTTCAATGCAAAGAAAAGGCTGTTTGTCTCATCTGTCAAGAGGCGGTGGCGGTATTCAAAGAATACAATCTGCGCCGACACTATGAATCCCGTCACAAAGACAAGTATGATAACTTGCAAGGCCAAATGCGAGCAGACAAACTCTCAAAGCTAAAAAGTGGACTGTTAGCTCAGCAGAATACATTTGTACGCCAAGCTCAGCTGAACCAGTCATCCGTTCGGGCCAGCTTTCGGGTTGCTCAACTGATAGCAAGCAGCGGTAAACCTTTCACTGATGGAGAGTTTGTCAAGAAATGTTTGAATGCTGTCGCGGAAGAGGTGTGTCCCGAGAAGAAAGATGTCTTTAATGCCGTAAGTCTGTCGGTGAGTACAATCACCAGACGCATTGAAGAAATCGGGGGTAATGTATATGCCCAGCTGCAGCAGAAGACGAAAGAATTTGACTTTTTTTCATTAGCACTGGATGAGAGCACGGACGTGCAAGACACAGCGCAGCTGCTCATTTTTATTCGTGGAGTTAGCGCAAACTTTGAGATGTGCGAGGAGCTGGCAGCCCACCAAAGTCTCAAAGGGACTACAACGGGGGAGGATATTTTCGGCAAAGTATGCCAAACCATGGAAGAGTTGGACCTAGACTGGTCAAAGCTTGCCAGCATCACGACTGACGGGGCTCCTAGTATGGTGGGCGCGTCTCGGGGTCTAATAGGACGTAAATGTTTACGTTTAGGCACCCCTGCGATCGTCACACTTTTTCTGTTACAAACTGACCCCGGCCCCCATCAGAGAAGGGAAAAGTTATGTGGCCCTCACAGGAAAAAGTTTGGGGACCCCTGATCTAGAGTCTGAAAAAAACATGATGATCGACAGGGTTATCTCAGCTTGTGTTTGGAGCGTATACATTTATAACAGCCTATATAACAACCTGAATTTCAACACTGTCATGTCCTACATGTTCTTGAAAATAAAAAAGCTTTTGGCTTCAATTATCAGCTTCAACTGTGAGGAGTTAGGGACCTGGTTATTATAACAAATTACTCTGTGTTTATAATGCATTATAGACATAGAAAGTGTTCAAAAAGATCAATAGAACATTACCTATCTACTTTAATTTGCTTGTACTTATGAGGTACAGATATTGTAATTATGAGATATGAATCATAAAATAAAATAATATCTGATTGTATATTCATTGTGCTGCGAGGGTCTAAGGACAGAGGGGGTCGTATCCTGTACAGTCTGTAAAGCCCACTGAGACTAATGTGTAGTTTGTGATATTGGGCTGTATAAATAAACTTGATTTGATTTGATTTGATTTGATTTGATTTGGCTATAGGAATGGATGTTTAGGTGGTTGTTATAGTCAGCGAATTGAATGAGGTACATTTAGAGGCATCATGCTTGTGTCTTCTTAAATAGTGAACCAAGTTTGCTTTCTCTCAATTACAACATCCATAATTCAATCCTAACAAGATATAATTTACTAGAAATAATCACTAGAAAGCTATTTCCAAGTGACACGATCTATATCATGTATACTACTTTAAACATTACAGCTACTTAAATCACATTAAAACAAAACTAACTAGCTACCTACAGACATCTAAAAACATGCCTAGACTAATCTTTTCCTCTTGAAATTACAGGGAAACAAATGTTTACTGGGTATTTTCTATAAAGTGCTGAGTCAACCAACTTTACTGTGACTCCCTTGAGTGTAATTCAAGTGTAACTCCATGTTGAGGCTGGAATGTCTATACTGTTAGTCATAAGAAGTGCAGACCGTATCCTGCCTGCAGCAAGCTCTGTTAACATAAGCACGTTCTGTACAGCCTCCAGAAAAGCAAAAGATCAAAACCACTGTTGTAAAGTAAAATGGCAAAACAGGCTGAAAAAAAGTTATAATGACCTCAATCCAAGCTGGCCTCCTGTTGGCTTAAACTGTGAAAAGTATATGTTAGGTATGTTTGCTGCATGATCTCATTCTTCATAAAACAAGCTGAGACAACACAACCACAGTTTTAGAATGCACTCCACCTCTCTGTCTCTTCTTACAGACATTATGAATATTTACAACACTGTTATTGTAGATACATTTGAATGAAGTGCTCTGAATAAGCTGACACATGACTGGTGATACAACATGATGAAGACTCAAGCCATTAGCTGTGTTTCCAAAGGGCTGCATTTAAGTTTGTACCATCGCTACTAAAATAGAAACAGTTGGTCTGATCCTGGAGCAGTTGGATTTCGTTTTTCAGCCTAAAAACCAAAAGCACATTTCCAGAATCCTGAGCTGACAAGCAGATCTAACACACCAACATGCTATGTTTAAAAGCCCACTGTCACGAGAATTACATCTTGATCAGCTATGTTATGTAGTTTTAATCATGTCAGCATCAGGATGGAATGAAGCCAAATTATCAGGAAACTTTACATGCATCACACCCATAATTCTCTAATTATTCACACAGACCAGACAAGGAAGGAAGGCAAAAGACTCACGTGATCCACATTGTTCCAGTGGCCAGAAATCTCCATATGGGTGTGTGAAAGATGAAGCTCTGCTGTTTCATTATTAGTTTCCTATAAAGAGCAAAAGTGGTGACATGTTGTATGAGAGCTCAAACAGATTATTGTAATGTTATTTAAGTGTTTTATTCATGTGGAAGTAAAAGGGGAAAATACCCTTATCTTTACAATCACTTAAATAACAATCAAAGTATTTGTGTTCATCATATGTTTCACAAGCCCATTCCTAAACCCACTCAAGAATGTAAAGGGCATAACTTTGTACACAAGGCTTATTTTCTCCATTCATGTATGACCTCTAAGAGATGAAAGGGTTGATCTGTGAGGATCATATGTTACCGTGTTGTCAAAGATTAGCCTCTACCTTGTCAGCTCTCTCTAGGACCTGAACCGCTCTGTCTCCATCCTCTACCATCTTCTTCTTCTCATTGCGGTAGTTAGTACGCAGATCCAGGGACGTTAAAGATGATTTAGCACTCTCAGTAGTTATCTGTTGGGTTGAATGTCAGGATACATGTGGAATCCATTCATACATCTTATATAAAATAAAGCACATGACATTTCCAGTATGTCCATACATCAGATTTCCATATGGAGAGGGGACGTGAATCCTCAAGGTGGCTATAACTGTGGAGAGTGTGTTATACAGCATGGACTGGTTGATATTAATCTGAAAGGAAAACTTCCCAGTAGTTCAGAAAAGATCAAAACCAGACACTGACCAGTGAAACATCAGCAGACTTATTAGACTGGTTGAAATCCAATTCCAGGGAAAAATAAGAGACCATACTGCCTTCCAGGAGTCTCAGCTGGTACCAAAAAGAGACTGGCTATGCCAAGTTCTATACACAAGTATATGAGGTTACGGTTATTCCATATTACTTTTACTTTTATTCAATTGACTGGACAACATACATTTTGAGGTACTACATGCGGACTATTAATAGTAGCCTATTCAGACATGGTGTGGGTCAGACATAAAGCAGACATGGAAACTATGTGTAGTGTTGCTACACGTACCTCAGCCTGGTAGTCAATACCAAGATGAATTGCTAAATAATTAAACGTGATGTAATAGGATCCGCTGCAGTAATAAATTAGACATATGGTCAATATGACATGGCAAGTTATTTGAGCTCTCTCCACAGGTCTCCTCTCCTTTGTATGAATGAATAAAATATGACGCAGACCTGATCAACAGCCTCCTCCAGTATGTGTTGGGTGTCCTCCATTAACTCCTCCACCTCTCGGAACATGTCGTTCAGGCTGGCCGGGTCGCGCTCCAGGGCGTCCCGCAGGATCACTGCCCCGCTCCGCGCCGTTCCGTCGGTCGCCCACAGGCTCAAAGTCAAAGATACCAACAGCAGCATGATACCAGACATCTTTCCTTCTCTCTCTGTCTGCCAGTATGCCGAGCAGCAGAGCAGTGTGACGCACGGAGGGCGCACAGCCGCACACAGCTGGATCCGCTTTATTTGGAAAGTCTGAGGAGTGGTGGTGGGGTTATAAACTTGGACGAATCAGGTTTAATGCCGTGGAAAAGGTTCAAATTGCATTTCGTGAAGTACATGTCAAAATATGTCAAAATCAAACGGCTAGTTATGGTGAGCTTGCAGACTTGCTCACTGTAAAACGAAAGTTAAAAAAAGATCAAAAGCTGTTGGCAGGGGTTTCCAGATGTGATCAGCAAAGGGAAGTTCACACACTTCAATCATCATACAGGCAGTGGAGTGGACAGGAAGAGGCACACAGCGAGTTAACAGCCTTATTGCAGTTTCATAGCTTTTTCACAGTTCTGCACAACACACATCCCTATTTATGATATACATATGATGTGAAGTACATTAAGTTTGTGCTTTTGAAGAACCAATACCACCAACTGATAGCAGAAATGATTTTATTTGAGGTTATTTTACACAGTTAACTAGTTCACGTGGGAGCACGATCTCTACCTCCTTAATCACCAGTCAATCCTACTTATACCTGGCCAACTATCCTGCCGGGTTTGCCCGAGATGCCTCCACCCATCCTCCCTTTCCCTAACCTGACTGCCAGAGGATTTGTTTACACAGAACCATCTGAGAAGTAATTGGAAAAGAGCAGCAGCAAAAAGTACTTGGCAGTTGATTAGAAGTTGAAGCCAGGAGGACACATGTGCATTACTTGAAGCCTGACAAAATGGATTTTTGTGTGACCTTATCTTGTGATATCGCAAAACCAGCTGTCTGGCAAGGTAACCCTTTACCACCCTCTCATCCATTTACCTCTCCCCTCCCTCTAATCGACATCTCTTCCCCTCAATCCCGTGCATAGCTCTCCTATCGCTCCTTGTCCAGGTACTTTTAGGGCTCCGTAATGTAAATAGTCAGGGGACTTCACTCCAGAGATGGATTCCACACAATGAGTCTCTTCCTCCCCCTGGCCTTCATACATCCGTCGCAGACCAGTCTAAAAGGACGTCTTTCTCCTCCCGCTTTCATCCCCTTCCTTACATCCATTCATCCATCCTCAACACCCTACTCCACATTTCATTAAACCTTTAAATATCACTCTGTTGTGGCATGTAAGTGAAATGCTACTTATTGCCTATAGGCCTAAATACAGGAGGCTACAACTCTGTTTCTACTCATAAGCTGTATTCATAGGGGACATATTATTAAAAACTCACTTTTTGATGTGTTTGTGCACACACTTTTGAATATCTGGAGTGGCTACCAACCAGCAAACTGTGAAAAAAGACAACCGAGTCAAGTTTCTGTGGGCTGCTTAGTTCACAAAACAAATGGGATTTAACATGCAAATCTGATTTGCCTCCCCTTCCTATTTCAAATGCAAGCTCATTACAATATAGCATCTCCACCCACAGCTTAAGAACTACCTCTGCAAAGGTGCGCCATATTTTTCTCGTAAACCAATCAGAGCAGACTGAGGTGGGCTTAAAGAGACAGGCACTAAAATGGAGCATTTCAGACAGAGGGTGAATACAGGTAATGACCTGCAGAGCAAATTATTATTGTCCTCCGAGTCTTGACTGACAAAGCCAGAGCATCCTTCACCAGAGTCATCGTTGATCTCAGCTGTAAATACAGTGGCAGGTAATACTTTAAGCCAGCAGTCGATGACTCGTCCATAAAACAAAGTTTAACTATAAGTTCAAACTGCTCAATCATAGAGACATAGAGGAAATAACACAGTTATTTCCTCTATGTCTATGACGTCAGTACAACTATGACGTCAGTACAACTGTCCCATGTATTTAAGGGACATGAATGCATACAGATAGAGAGGGAGAGGAGGAGAGAGAGAGATATAGGGAAAGGAGGAGGAGAGAGGAGTGAGTCCCCCGACAGTCTAAGCCTATAGCAGCATAACTAGGGGCTGGTCCAAGGCAAACCTGAGCCAGCACTAACTATAAGCTTTATCAAAGAGGAAAGTCTTTAGCCCGCTCTTAAATGCAGAGAGTGTGTCTGCCTCCTGAACACAAACTGGGAGCTGGTTCCACAGTAGAGGAGCTTGATAGCTGAAGGCTCTGGCTCCCATTGTACTTTTAGAGACTCTAGGAACCACAAGTAACCCTGCACTCTGGGAGTGCAATGCTTTTTTGCAATGAACACATTGCAAAAGCCTGCTTTCCTGAACCTTCTGGCAGTTATTCATAGCTGCAACACCTGGATCCACACAGGGATGCCAGATTAAACTCCCAGTAGTCTTCAGACCTATAGCCTGTAAGCAAAGAAAACTCATTCTTTGAAATATCAACTATAAAATATCAAAAAGTACTTTCTCTGTCTTTCTTTACACATATATAAATATAAATATTAAACTTTTTTTTATTATTTCATTCAGTTTTCCTTGCCTTAATACTTTTACTTATATTCATTATTGTCAATTAAACAGTTTTTGGCTTCCCTGAATGACCTCATTACTTACTGTAGGACACCAAATCTCAAGCAGGGGAAACAACCAATAATCAATTTGCCTTTACACTTATAATAGATCTTTTTTTGCTATGGGTCTGATTCCTCTTCAGACGTAAACATGATCTTATGGTGACAGTGGGTGTGAACTGATTTAACGTTGTTTTCTTCTTCTTTGTGTTTAGGTTGTTGTACCCAGCCCTCACCTATGTTCCCCAAAAGAGAAAAGTTGTAATAATGAAAAATAAAATAAATGACTGTTGAGTGAGAAGGCAAAAACACAAAAACATATAAAGTAGCAAAGTAGTAGCAGTTCAAAACAGAAAAAAAAAGAAAAAAATTACTTGTCTATGTGTGTGGATCTGACAACTCGTAACGCCCCTAAGCACCATATGTGGAAATCAGCTGTTATTATCATACGTAGTTGATGTGTATGAGGACGTCTGCTTCCCACACAGAGCGTACTTTTAGTGAAGCACTTGTTATCACCATATAATAAAATATTATGCTGAATCTTTTTTTTAAAACACTTATACAGTTTGTTGTCTTTTTATGCATGGAATGTAGGTTAATAATCACATTTAGAGAGCGAGCTAGTGTGATGGCTCAAAGAGGCCCATAGCTCTAGTTACTGAATACACCTTCTATTCTCTGTGCCACCAAGGTTTAAGAAATAAAAGATGGAAGCCATACAGGTGGGAAATGATGAATGATTTACAGTAAAATATAACTGTGTGCGCAATGTTGACGGCACTCATCTGTGTAGCTGAATGGAGTATATTGTGATCACTGTTCACAAACATCTGCTGCTTATATTGGCAGGTAAGTCACACTGAGTGTAAAGGCATTTGTAACACTGCAAACTTTGTGTTTAGTTTCCTGTTAGTTACTATAGAGCCCAAACAAAGCTCTTCATTACGTTATCTTGATATACCTGCTGTTTTTTTCTTCACAAAACAACGCTCATTGTGTTTGAATAGGTTGGCTCTCTATTCAAATGGGTATCGACTTCAACAACATTAAGGTGAAATGTGAGGTTAATTTAAAGATTTATGCTTAAAAAAAAAAAATGTGAATAATAACAGCTCGATGGGCAGTAAACATTGTTGAAGTTTCCTCAACTGCTGTAAGTCTGGGAGACATACTGCACAAACCGTGGCCTAAACAAAGAAACATGACTTTGCAGTGTGGCAGTGGGCTGTCACACATTGGTGTTTTTGTGAAGGAAGCGCCATCTGACGGTGACACCCTGCTATTGAATGACAGGGTGTGTTTACAGTGGAATCCACACACGCCCTCTTGGGAAGCAGGAGAAGGGGGAGACACACAGTGGCTGGAACATGGCTGACTGCCAGCAAAAGAGCCTCTGGCTGGTGGAGGCAACAAAAAAATCATTATTACTTAATACCTTTCATAGAGGTCATGTGAAAATCAAAAACGATGTACAAAATGTGTGTCTTATTCGTTCTACTTCTCTGCTTCCTTTTGCCGTGTCCACCCTGATGGCTATCCTCCAAGCTCTCTCTGCGGCCTTCTTGGCAGCCAACAGCTTGCTTTCCAGTGGGCTTAGGCTGACCTGTAACTTCCTGTAGTTCTGCCTTTGTTGCAGTGTTTGAATGAATGAATTCAGTATGACACTTGAAACACCCACCCACCTTGAGACAGAGACAGAGAGAGAGAGACAGAGAGAGAGAGAGAGACAGAGACAGAGAGAGAGAGATAGAGAGAGAGAGAGACAGAGAAAGAGAGAGAGAGACAGACAGAGAGAGAGAGAGAGAGAGAGAGAGAGAGCGAGAGAGAGACAGAGAGAGAGCGAGAGAGAGAGACAGAGAGAGAGAGACAGACAATTTTTTCAAAAAACACTTTATTTGCATTTTTCATATCTATAAACACTTCAAAACAAAGTGCTGATGTGCAATATGATGTCCCAATATCACAAACTACACATTAGTCTCAGTGGGCTTTACAGCCTGTACAGGATACGACCCCCTCTGTCCTTAGACCCTCACACCACAGAAGGAAAAACTCCCTAAAAGAAACCTCACAATTAAAGAGGAAACATGTTCTAAACCTCAGGGAGAGACTGAGGAGGATCCTCTCCCAGGACGCACAGACTGTAATAGGTGACGTGTGTACAGAATAAACAACATAGACAATCCATGTGATCGTATATGAAAAAGATGGATCAAGGAGGATGTCAATAAAAAGCTTCCCGGTGCCTTCAAAAAATATATATTAGCGTGGGCGTCAGGCAGGATCAAATAAAAAGTTGTGCAAAGTACAATTCATCATTATCTATAAAACAAACAATGTCTTTGTAGCATCAACGCTGTTTAAACGTTTCTAGCTCATCAATATGTTTGTAAAATCTGAACTCTGATGTTACAGAGCCAGACTGCCCTTCTTCTCTTCTCTATTCTGTTTTTTCTGCTGACATAAATGGCCATTTTGGCTTCTCCTGAGAGGAAGTTTAACGCTGCCGTGTCCGACCTTCTCCCGTACAGCTAGCCCAATATCCTCCACACTACACGGGATGATATTTTAATGGCATGCTTCCTTGTGAGTTTGGTGAATTCAGGAGAAAGACCCACAAAACACCCCAACTACCCCACCAAAACGCACCAAAAGTCAACTAAATTCAACTATCACCAATAAACTAAGATAATTAACCCACATAACTAAAGGCCCCAGTGCCTTGTTAGAAATTAAATGTATGCTTTGCGGCCTTGACGCTTGAATGTAACTGCGTGATGAATAAGTATAACCAATGTGATTAAGCTAAAATGGGCTCATATGAAATGTACACTGAGACAGGGAAGACAGTCATTTATACCATATAGCTATTAGGCTCTGATGGATAAGATGTATGTAACCTTTAGTCTAGTGTTGAAGGATTTAGCTGTTATGACTATAAAATGAGTGGATGGGAGCATCACGGAGTGGCGCCTAAACAAAGAAGGCCGATAACAGAAAACACCCAGAGAGAGTAGATTAGGTAGCCTGTGCAGAAAGGAGTTAGGTGAAGGTCAGGTACCAAGTGTAGAAGAATTGGGCAAACGCAGCCTGCCACGTGTAATAGCACCCAAGGAGTCGTCGCTGACTGGATGATCGTGATGCCAAGAGGCTTTGGACAAAGCTTGTGCACCAACTAAGGAAGCTAAGTCTAAACCACAGACTTCCTGGCATAGTAATGAGATACGCCATAAGAGGCCACGCCTACCACTGTATAAACTGGATCTGCACCGGAAGCTCGGGGCTCTCGAGTGTGGATGGTGGTTATAGAGTAGCAGCAATACGCTGATTATGATTTCCTGATACACTTGGAGTCCTTGGCCAAGCTGTCATTCACCAGGTTTTAATAAACTGAGTTGCAGGTCTACTCGTAGTCAAGTCTCCTCATTTGAAATCAACAAATTCGCAACAGCCTCCAACAACTACAGACCGGTGGTGCTGACTTCCCACCTGATGAAGTCCCTAGAGAGGCTGGTACTGTCACACCTTTGGCCCCTGGTCAAAACATCCATGGACCCCCTTCAGTTTGCCTACCAGCCAAATCTAGAGGCCACCATCTTCCTGCTTCACCGTGCCTACGCTCACTTGAACAGACGTACTGTGAGAGTCATGTTCTTTGACTTCTCCAATGCATTCAACACCATCCGGCCTGCCCTGCTGGCGAGTAAACTGACGGCGATGCAGGTGGACGCTCCCCTGGTGTCCTGGATTGTGGATTATTTGCCACAGTACGTTAGAATGCAGGGGTCTGTGTCTGACACTGTGGTGAGCAACATGGGGGCCCCACAGGGAACTGTTCTGTTGCCATTTCTGTTCACTCTGTACACCTCAGACTTCAAATACATCACAGACTCCTGTCACCTGAAGAACTTCTCCGACGACTCCGCAATTGTTGGCTGCATCGGCGAAGGAAGGGATACCGAGTACAGAGGCGTCGTGGACTCCTTGGTTGAGTGGTGTGAGCTAAACCACCTACAGCTCAACACCTGCAAGACCAAGGAGCTGGTGGTGGACTTTAGTAGGAGAAAAACACCCCAACACCGATTTCCATCAAGGGGGTGGCTGTGGACACTGTACAGGACTATAAATACCTGGGAGTTCACATGGACAATAAACTGGACTGGGCCAAGAACACCATGGCTGTGTACAAGAAAGGCCAGAGCCGACTACTTCCTGCGGAGGCTCCGGTCTTTCAATGTCTGCAGTATCAGGCTGCGGATGTTCTACCAGTCTGTGGTAGCCAGTGTTATCTTCTTTGCGGTCGTGTGCTGGGGCAGCAGGTTGAGGTCAGTCGACACCAACAGAATCAACAAGATCATCAGGAAGGCAGGCTCTGTACTGGGAGTGGAGCTCTGTACTGGGAGTGGAGCTCTGTACTGGGGGTGGAGCTCTGTACTGGGGGTGGAGCTTGATTTGTTGGTGGTGGTGTCAGAGAGGAGGATGCTGTGCAAGCTGCGGAGCATCCTGGACAATGACGCTCAACCCTCTCCACCATGTGCTGTCCTCATACAGGCGCACCTTCAGCAACAGACTTACACCACCACGATGCACCACAGAGCGCCACAGGAAGTCCTTTCTCCCTGTGGTGAGAAGACTTTACAACACATCCATCTCAGGTCGTGAGATGGACAGAGGAGACGCAGTGACCTGAGGTCCTCTTTCTTTCTCTCTCTCTCTACATCTTCATCTTCATCATCTTCATTCTTTATATTCTTTATATTCTTTATATTCTTTATTTTCTTTATATTCTTTATATTTAGGTTTATGTGTAGCTTACTCTACTCTTCATACTTAGTTTGGTTTGGTAAATAAAAAAAATATATATATTTTTTTATTTTGCCAAATACTGCACCTTACCTCATTTTGTTGAATCTTGCACCTTAATATTGCACCTTACACCATCTCAGCTCATCTTATTTTAAATGTTTCTACATATATATATATATATATATATATATTGTATAAAACATTTTGTACGATTTGTATATTTCTGTACATTTTTGCATCATGTACTGTCTCCTACTGTGTATTGCAACTGTTGCACAACAATTTCCCTCGGGATAAATACAGTTCTATCTTATCTTATCTTAAAAAAAGAATCTCACTCACACACAACCATCTCCCAGCATGCACTCTGAGAGAGACAGAGAAAGAGAGGGAGAGAGAGAGAGAGATCTTCATCTTTTGCACAATGTACACAAAAATGCACATTAAAACACAATTTTCTTAAATAAATGTAATTAATTAAGTAATTACATGAGCATATCTCCAAATATGAATGTTCCCTCTGTTACAGAGCAAAGCACCATCTCAACACCCAAACCTGCTGGAACGTGTCCAGATCTCCTGCTGTTTCATTAAAACTAAAATCAAGCAGCAGTCTGGACTTCATCCTGTTCACACAGACAGTTATAAGTTCAACATTAGGGTCTTCCTCCACTTTCCTCCTTCTGCTAAAATACACCACCATCTTGGCCGTCCCCAAAACAGTTTAAAAGGTGCCACTTGTGTTTTTGTTCTAATCAAATCAAAATCAAATGTATTTATATAGCCCAATATCACAAATCAAACATTTGTCTCAGTGGGTTTTACAGACTGTATAGGATACAAGGAAGCTGATTCCACAGTAGAGGAGCTTGATAGCTGAAGGCTCTGGCTCCCATTGTACTTTTAGAGACTCTAGGAACCTACTACTACCTACTACTACGCCAATGAAATGTTCCAGTCTCTGTAGTAGAATGTCCTGGTCAACAGTGTCAAAAGCAGCACTGAGGTCTAACAAGACAAGAACAGAGACAAGTCCTTTGTCTGATGCCAATAGAAGGTCATTGGTAAATTTCACCAGAGCCGTCTCATTGAAGCCAGGGAACCACTGGAACCATGTTTAGCTGCACTTCTGCAGTGAATATCACCCAAATGACAGCTTCTAAACATAAACTTTATCAAGAGAAGATGTGAAACATCAGTCAAGTAATTATTTTGGGTAAAAAGACACCTAATAAACATAGAAAAGTAATACAAGTAATAGTATAGTGATTACTGTACCATGTGTTATCCTGAATACACATTACTTACGTAGTGACACTTACCATGATGAGGCAGTAACTTGCGTGGAATAGACTTATCCTGGAGAAGTGGATCTGTCCCTTTCTTCAGATATATAAGTATACATAGGTGTTTACTGAAGCTACCAGGGTCAGCAATAGAGGCAGGCCCTTTATTTCCCTCCATCTTTCCCCTCGATCTAACAATGTTGCTTATCTCTGCCAGCGTATTCTTCTAGCTGCCCTTCGGGTTATTGTTTAAGGTGCACAGGCCCTGCTTGTCTCCTCCAGAGTGACGATGATCTTGAACTTGAGTCTCTGTTCTACAACCGCTTTGAAGGCTTCCGCAAGAAGATAAAGAGGCAGACAACGTACATCTGCGTGGTGTGAGAGGGATATTTCAAATGATACTACACGCACGTGCACACGCATGTGATCTAAAAGTTGACTAATAAATGTGCGTGTGTGCTATCTGGATTCTTTCACCCCTCATAGTGTGCTTCATGTCCATAACTTGTGAAAAAAACAGTGAATAGAACTCTAGATAAGAGATAAACATTGGCTTAGATATTTGATACAGACAGAAACAATGTCAGGATAATCAGAAATATGCATATAGTATACCTTGTTGCCTTATATTCCAATAGGATCCTCAATGATGCACATGATCAATTTAACCAACAGAGGTCAGTATTTGATTGTGAATATTTCCATAAAGATTCTTACTCATCCATTTTGTATAATATCTAGACTGACAGGAAATGTGTCGACCATTGTGCTGGCTTTTAGTGACTGAAACTGTAGTCATTACATTTTTTATTGTAGAAAGCAATTACTTATTTTAACCTTAACAAACCAACATGTTCTTTTTTTTCTTAAGATGAACATAAGGTCCATCTTCAATGTTAACAAATGTGTAACATACCTCTTTCCAAAATAATGACATTGTTCCCCTCTAAATGACAGGTTCTAATTTGTACAAATACTTTCAGTTCTTGAGTGTTTTACTGATCTACAATCTTCTACTTAAGCTTACGTTTATTTATTTATTTTTGTTTTGCTTTGCAAAGTGTTTCATTGTCATGCTCTTTATATAAATCACTCCTCTAAGTGGTTATTCTCATTAAGCACATAATACTTTCATACCTTAAAGGTTCAATGTGTAGTTCCAAACCACCTGCTCCAAAGAAGTGGGAGTATTACACCTCTAAACTGGGTCCATACAATCTCAATTCCTCAATCATCCAAACCATCAGCAACAACTATAGTATGCTAACCTGTTTATATTTTAAACTGTTGGTGTATTCTTTATATTGTGTATTGTATTCTACAGCTATATATCTGTATTTACTGTGTATTTTTCTACTCCTGTGTCTGTCTGTCTGTCTGTCAGTCAGTTCATTCATTTCAGCAGACTGCTGAAACTCTGAAAGTCAATCAAGTCAAGGCAATCTTATCTTATCTTCACGTGGATCTTAGATATCTGTTTTGTTTGGTCCTCCGTGCTGTCATGGTACTGCTTCCCTGGAGGGGAGTTTGCTGCAGTGAATATCCCAGCACCAGTAGTCACATGATGGAGTTCTGGGTCTAACCTGTGTGACAGCAGCAACAGAAAGTTTGACGATCCAGTGGGAAGTGTGCTGAATCAGAGCTGTCTGCTGACTGCTAACAGAAGATCTGTCCGTCTCCCAGCTGCTGCACACTGTATTACCGGTGAAGCAGCCTCCTGCTGACGCTTCGGACGAGGCTGCCAGTCGTGTTCTCGTTTCTGCCACTTTAGATTTATTCATAACAAACTATCAGAACGTGCAGGGATCATGATGTGATGTAGGCGAGCCCTGAGTCAATGCTTATTTGTGATGTTACATGAAGAGGGGCCTCCTCTTAACACAGTGAGAATGTGAGGGATCAAAAATAAAACTGTTCTCCTTCATACCAGAATGAGGTCTATGGCATGGTACAAGTCTAAGTATATGAGTGTTATGTTGTCTGAGCCACAGTGGGACTGCGTCCCATAAGCATGAAATATGAAAGACTGCAGCAGCACTAATGAGGAATAATGGATGACACTCAAGTGTGGGTGTGTGCGTGCATTAACTCAAAGTCCTTGTGGATGCAATGTGTGCAACTGTATATTATGTGGAATTGGCCCATGCTACACCCTTCCACCAAGTTTCATTAAAAGCGGGCGAGTAGTTTTTCTGTAATCCTGCTGACAAACAAACTAACAAACTAACAAACTGAACGGAAAACATATTCTGCTCTGCGGAGGTAATGAACAAATTATTAGACATTACCAAAATCATTGATGATTCCTAAACTCAGCTAAAGTCATGTAGGGGCGAGCCATGTGTCACAAGTAATGAGGTGAATGCAGCATTAATAGGTTACTTCTCGATACATTTTCATAACCACCAAATGATTTGCCACAGTTTAAGTATTTTTTTAACTATTCCATTACGATTGCATTTTAAAACCCATGAGAGTTTTTAAGGGTAAATAACAAATATTTATTGTCTCAACTGTTGAGGTACACCAGTATTGGAAAATGTTGCTATACACAGTAATGCTTTGTGCAAATTCATCTTATCTAACTTTGTATCTCTGGCTGTCTCTGAGTAATGCATTTATATAACGCTTTTCCAATGTTTGTGATCACTCAAAGTGCTTTACAACACATCAGCATTCACCCATTCACACACATTCATACAGAGTCAGAGGCTACCATGCAAGGTGTCACATGCTCATCAGTGATAACCATTCACACACACTCACACACCATTGGCCATCGCGAGCAATTTGGGGTTCAGTATCTTGCCCAAAGACACTTGGACATGCTGACTGCAGAGGCCGGGGATGGGTATGTATGTTCTTTGCATATCTTGAGAACTGTTCATCCAATCTACTTCACACTTTGCGGGTGTATTGCTGGGGACCCGGGGACGTGCACTGTCAAATTTGGTGCAATTTGGAAATGTGGCATGTTCAATATTAATAAACTCTGAATAACCCAGAAAACAGCAGTCCATGCAGCAGCGGGGGCAGGGCTTCAGGGCTCTGCAGATGTGTCGAGCATGTCGTCGCAGCGTTCCTTTACAGGCCGCAGCTCATTGCCTGCAGTTAACTTTTGCTGCTGGATATACGGACGTTACAACCAAACTCTTTACTCCTTTTCTTTTCCTCTGAGTCAACGAGTATGAGCGGATAGCCTGCCACTCAAATTGTGTATGTTTTTTCTATAATAAATTAGAACGTTACCACCTGTAAAATACCTCCACTAATTAAAGCCACAAGTGCAATGCCCATGCAAAATATGCCTGTTCAGAACGGTTGAATGCTTGGCCTGTGGTAATGCTGCTTGCAGCTTTCTCAAGAACTGCTCATCCAAACAACTTCACCCTCGACACTATGCTTCCTTGGGTAACAAGCACTTCAACTGCCATGACATACTGTACATGCACACCCAAGTCAAGGCTATTTAGAAACACTGGGGAATTACACTTAGCGGAGGTATTCATTTCAAAATAGGTATATTAGCTGCTTGCTTTGACATAACCACTGTATGGCAAAATCATACACAATTTGAGCACCTGAGAGTGGCGCTGTTCCATAGCCTTGTGCTTGTTGACTCTAGGGAAGTGAAGAAGAGTTCAGTTAGTATATCTAGCAATGTTAAAATATCCAGCATGCAGCAGCAAAACTGAACTGCAGTCTGCTGCACAGAGCGCTGTTCGCTTGTTTATTCAAAGTTTATTAAATTGAATTGCACCAAATTTGTCACTGCACTCCAATGCTCTACTTCATAACCGCGGTGGTTATTTCAAAACAAGCGAGTAATACGCCTATTTGGAAATGAATACCTCTGCTAAGTGTATTTCACCAGTGTTTATGAATGTGACTTAGATGTGTGATGCAGTTGTTTGGATGAGCTGTTCCAGGCCGAGCATTCAGCCCGTTCCAACAGTAATGTTTTGCATAGGCACTGCACTAGTTGAACTAAAGTGAGAATTATGAGCAGGATAGGGGGTTTGTATTCACACACACACACACACACACACACACACACACACACACACAC
>CALSCE010010634.1:852587-865019 GCA_943593645.1 Bovichtus variegatus
CACACACACACACACACACACACACACACACACACACACACACACACAGAATTGGATTATACTGCACGAGTTTGTAAACAAATATTTTGATATAGTTTTGCTGTTTTCAAACCCTGATCAACATTAATTCATCAATATATTGTTTTTCTTCCCTCACCGTGGAGGCATGCGAGAAAATAATAAGTTTTCTTTAAGAACAAGTTTGTAAACAAATGTGTTGATATGGTATTACTGTTGTGAAATGCAGCCCCCATTTACTTCACTTTATATTTATGTAATTAATATAAAAATAAAAAGAGGAAATGGGTAGAGAAAAGACAGTAGGATCAAGTAGAGGATGGTGAGGTGGAAAGGGGAGGCAAAGTGGAGAAGAGATTAGATTACCGAATAAAAATGAAAGGGAGAAAATTAGCAGACGAGTGGAGAGGAGAGGAGAAGAAAGTGCACCGGGCAGTCTCTTTGTGTTAATCATCAGCAGTCATTCCAAAACCTTCTCTCCTCCTCTGCAAACACCAGACTTAGCAGCAGACAGAGTGGTGGCTGTAGCAGAGAAACAATATCAACTCCTGTCTCACACCTCCTCCATTCTCAGTGCAGTGCTTTTGAAAATACTTGTGTGTCTGTGTTTGAGTCAGCAGACAGCCAGAGTGATCGATGCTCCTTATCCCGACCTTGGAAAGAGCTGTACAGCAATTCAGCGCCGCCCCATTTTCCAGGGACACAGTTTGAAAATAGATATATACATTACAGCTATCCTTACAAGTTCTAGGTCCAAGAAATTAAATGTTTTCATATTGAAGGTTTTTATGTACATTTATTCAAAATGATGTGAGCTTGGTACAGTATGTGTAGATGGGGTTTCATAATTTAAGACCTAATATGATTAGTCACACAGACAGCTATTCCCTGTTGCATGGCCATCTGCACACTGAGGTGTAATGTTGCAAGCTTGCCAGTCCTTGGCATCGTATTCTTGGCGGAGGAAGAAGCAAGCTGCTCATCAAGGTCTTGAAATGTTTAGGCCAAAATTAACTGAGTGTGCTGACATCACACAGGTGCTGACATCACCATGTGTTAACCTGACTGTCGTAAAGCAAATTGACAGGATGAAAAAAAGGAATGACAAGTGTTGGGTTCAGTTTGGTCCAGTCTTACACTGTGAGTGGGGGTTCCCTTTGCAATTTCTTCCCAGGGGCCCTTTTCAGATTGAGCTTCTTAAAGAGGCAACACACTGCCTTCAGTAAAGGCTGAAACAATCAAAAAACAAACTGTAATTTTCACAGCCATAACTGTATACCTATTTTTGGTCTGATTGGTGGCTTAACCATCAAAGATATGAATATCAAATGCGTTATTTCCTTTAAGCAAGGCGAAATATTCAACATAAACCTGATTGGCAGAACATCATTTGCCTGTGCCTTCCAAAACCCAACCCAAGGCAAGGCTTATTTATTATTATTCAGAGTGATTTACAGTGAACTAACTACAGGGTCAGAACTCACAACCTGCTGGTGTTCTATTTGGAAGCCTAACCACTAGACCACCACCACCTAATTTATATAGTACAGTTCAACAAGAAGACAATTCAAAGTGCTTTACAGAAACATTAAAAGGATTAAAAGCAAAAGAAACACATTATAAAATAATGATAAAATACAATCAAAAACAGTCATTAAAAATATCCAAGAGAATAAAAATAAAACAAGCAGTAGAATAAGTCAGGTATAAAACACAATAATAGAAGTTACAGTGCAGTGTAAGCTATGAATAATTATTTGATTTAATAAAAGGCAGCAGCAAACAGAAGTCTTCAGCCTTGATTTAAAAGAAGTGAGAGTTGCAGCGGACCTGCCATTTTCTGGCAGTTTGTTCCAGAGCATATGGAGCATAAAAACTGAAAGTTGCTTCTCCATGTTTAGTTTTGACACTGGGGACAGAAAGCAGACCTGTTCCAGACGACCTGAGAGTTCTGGATGGTTCATAATGTATCAGAAGATCAGAATAAACCATTCGGAGCTTTATAAACCAACAGTAGTATTTCAAAGTCACATCTTTAACAGGAAGTCAGTGTAAAGATCTCAAAACTGGAGTGATGTGATCCACTTTCTTGGTGTTAGTGAGGACTTGAGCAGCAGCGTTCTAAACCAGTTTAGTACTGGGCCAGAAAGTCCCACCTGTCTCGTAATATGTTGTGATCGACCGTGTCGAATGCAGTACTGAGATCTAATAATACCAAGACTGAGATTCTGCCACTCTCTGTGCTTAAGATGATGTCATTGAAGACCTTAACAAGACCAGTCTTAGTGCTGTGGTGAGGTCAAAAGCCTGAGTAGAAGACATCAAAACCGTTGTTTAGAGCCAAGAAGTGTTTTCAATGATTTTGCTTAAAAATGGGAGTTTTGAAAGAGGCCTTTAATTGTTCATTAGTGACGTGTCTAGATTGTTCTTTTTTAAAGAGTGGCTTCATGACTGCAGTTTTCAGGGCCTGTGGGAAAACACCTGAGATGAGAGCGGTGTTTACGATTTACGAGATCTGTGGCCATGCCATTTGAAACATTTTTGAAAAAGCCTGTTGGTAGAATATCAAGGCAGCAGAAGGAGGATTTCAGATGTTGTTTATTGTCCTCAGGGTTTTTAAAGTTGATTGGATAACATTATGTGATGGTATTTGAATTGATTGTGGACACAGGACAGGACATATCCTGTAACCTACGTATATGGAGGCACTGACTGCTTTTCAAATTTTGTTATTGAAGAAAGAGGCAAATTCATTGCAGGGCCTGGTGGATAGAAGTTCAGATGCTACTGACACAGGAGGCTTTGTTAATCTGTCGACAGTAGCAAACAAGGCACGTGCATTATTGTTTTTGGCAATGATGTCAGAGAAAAAGGACCACCTTGCATTTCTCAGTTCCAGATTAAAAAAACAAAGTCTCTCTTTATTGATGTCATAATGAACCTTGAGATTAGTTTTTTTGCCACCTGCATTCAGCCTTATGATTGTCTTGTTTTCTATTCTTACTGGCATGGCATTGCTCCATGGAGATCTTTTCTGACCAGAGACACCTCTCACTTTGGTGCTCATTGACTGAGACTCTAGAGAGGGCAGGTGTGAAAGAAATTCAGAATAAATATTTCACTGGTGTTTCCAGTGATATACCATTTTGTGATTACCTTTGTTTGAACATTGGTGTGCACAGAGATACAGCTCTCAAAGAAAACTCAGGAATGATCAGATAGTGCAACATCAGTCAACACAACCTTGGAAATGTCGTCTCTGAAGTCTCCCATGATCAAAACTCTCCTCAGGCGGATGCTGAGGTGGTTCTTCTCCAAGGTTTCTGCTGCACTGTCTTCCTCCTGTTTTGATTCCTTTTGTCGCTTGCCCTTGGCAGATGGGTATTGTAGGTAGTTAAATAAGTTAGAGGTGAATAATTTTACTCCTGACTTGTGGGGGAGAGAGAGCGGGAAGGAGACAAGCAAATGATATGAAGAAAATTCTGAGCGACAGGGTTCTTCCTTGATGCCATCCACGGAGATGTGAGCTTCCCTACCATCGGAGAGAGGACTTAGAAGACACATCCAAGTTGCTGAACAATGGACCGAAGCAAGCAAAATTAATTACACACAGCCATAACAACTTTGGATTACTATACTAGACTTTTGATTTCTCAATGCTCACTCTGTAAAAGTATGGTTGGATGGTAGGTGATCTGATGGAGCTCAGGGACCCTTGAAAGAGTTTTGAGTTGCCAGAAGGACAGCACCCAGCCGGATGGGAGGACCGCAAGGCCAGCAGTCCTACCGCTCTCCAAACTTGATAAGTAGTTCAGACAAACTACAGCAGATAGATTTGTGTTGTATAACCAATTTAAGCTTTACCCTTGCTTAAACCTGAATAAAAAAAATAACCATTAGGATTTAAAGTAAAGTTGTGGATAGTGAGATTTAATATATTTTAATGGTAGTAAAACATAAGGTATTGGGGTATTGAATATCCTAAAGGTTCTGAAAGGTTTCTCTAGCCAATAAATTAAACAAACCCTTGGGGCTTTAATCCTAGCCACTGAAGAAAACCTAGTCATTACCAAGTGCATAGATCATTAAGGAGAGCTCTCATGTATTAGGACATTGCCCATTTCCTTATCACTCATAAAACAGCTTGTTTTTTTTCTTTTAGAGGTATGCCACCTCACCCGTCCTGACTTATCTTTTCCTACAGTTACAGTCATCTGTTAATTTCTGTTCCTTTTATATGTCATTATACATATGAATCATTCAGTTACATTTTATATGTCATTGGATATACTGATTATACTTTAATCATTAATATTTTATGATTTTTACATATATTAACTGACTTATATAAACTGGTTATACAGTGATCATTAATTATTTCATTAATGCAGCACATAGCTTCTTGACTGAGTTTCTCATGTTATAATCTTCACATCTTTTGCACGACTCAGAGACAGAATGATGAAGATGGAAATATACTTTACTAGACCTTGGCAGTATAGTTGATACACTTGCATACAAAACATGCAGGGATAATCCAGGGGCTGAGTTGGGTCACAGAAACAGGATCGATACACGGGTAGGTCTTCAGTGTAGCGGCAAAGCAGGTAGGGATTAGGCAGAGACAGAGTCGGGTCACGGAAACAGGATCGAGGAAGCCGAGGAAGCAGGAAGCAGGAACTCGGGAACTCGGGAACAACGGAACAACGCTGGAACTCTCGACATGAATGAATGAAGACGAACTAGCAACAAGGGACAAACAACACACAGACTATATACACCAGGAGACACTAACGAACAGATTGGAAACAGCTGGGGACCAGAAGTAAGAACAACAGACACGAGAGGAAACATGTAGTTAACAAAACTAAACAGGAAGTACAAACACAACACAAAACATCTAGCGGACAGGACGAGACCTGATAAATAGTAGACTTTTCTATGGCTTATGCCCTATCAACTGCCAGGGTAGGAATGCTGATTCTCAACCTACTTGACATCCCCTTCTTGAGATCAGACCTATCCCTGGATAGGATTCGTCATTGCAGATTCTCAGCTGGTTATCCATGCTATCCGCTAAGAGGGAGAGCACATCAACATTCAGTGAGTAGAGTAGGGGTCCGGGTGAGAATTTCTTGGTCTCCACCCAGCAGTCGATCACCATCACATTCTCCAAACAGGGCATCCCTCTTTCCTGAGGCCCTTGTTGCACACTGGTATCAGCTTCCTTTTCCGGGAGCTGTAGGCTGAGGCTCTCTGCTTCTGCCATGTAGTTGTCCGGTGGTGGACCACACAGGACCTCCTTCTGATTCCGTCACGGCTGCAGGGGTGAGTGCCTCGTCTCTGGTCTGGGTTGTCGCCGCTGCCGGCATGACTTCCAGGATCTCTCCTGCCTCTTTGTTCCAATACCAGCTGTGGCACTTTGTCTGTGTAGAAAGACTTCTTGGCGGTGTCCGTAGTGCTGCCAACCTGCTTCCGACAGCGAGGAATCTTCCATTCCCCAGATGTGCTGTGGATGTACAAGTTCCATCTTGGTATTCCCACATTTTCACATACACTGGACAATAGAGGCAGTCAGTGTAGTACTTGATCACCGGGTGATCAAGCGGAAGCAAAGTAGTATTATTTTATAATCCTTCATCTGAAGCGCCTTAGAGCCAGACTGCTCAGCTATGGGGAACTCAACTGATTTGAGGAGTTGAGCCCGCACTTGACATTATCTTCTTTTTTTTAGAAACATGTGTGTCATGAACCAGGTTATCACGATCACCGTATCTGTTACCCCCGTCCAGTATAGAACTGCAAACACTACCCATCCTAGGCCCCAAAGGATAATGGCGCCAAGTCTGAGTAGCCAACGCCTTTCGTTCGTCTTTGCTATGGCTTCAATGTCAAGGTTACGTAATATGCCAATAGGGCGATGATCATTGCTGCTTCGTAGACCATATTTCCATATCTCAGGGATACGTAAAATATTGTAACTGTATCTAGCATCATCCAGAGAAGGACCGCTGCGCCTTGACAACATCTTAGACGAGTACTGTCAATGTTATATTGGCCCATAATGTAGATAATGAACATGGAGGCAGCTAGGTCTCGCTGTCCAAACATTACGCCGTTAATGATGACCCTGGCGCAACCCTGCAGTAAGCTCAGTATTCTTAGTGGTTGGTTGAAGGACCATTGTCCAGTGCAGCATTTGAGTAGAAGCCGATCGCTGCCATGATGATTTATCCAAGGAATGTCAGCAAATATGGCCAAAGTTGAGCTAGAAAATCAGCCAGCCATCCCCTAGCACTGAGAATTCTTTTCAAATCAAATCAAATCAAGTTTATTTATATAGCCCAATATCACAAATTATACATTTGTCTCAGTGGACTTTACAGCCTGTACAAAGTACGACACCCTCTGTCCTTAGACCCTCACATCGCACAAGGAAAAACTCCCTAAAAGATACCCCACAATTAGTGGGGGAAATATGGAAGAAACCTCAGGGAGAGCAACTGAGGAGGGATCCCTCTCCCAGGACGGACAGACATGCAATAGGTGACGTGTGTACAGAACAAACAGCATAGTTAAAAATACAGCATGGACAATCTATGCGACAGAAAACATGATACGATGGTATATAAAAAAGATGGATCCAGGGGGATGTCAAGGCTTCCTGGTGTCAGGCAGGACCAGGGCAACAGGTACAGCCACGATTCGCGGTCCAGAAGTAATCTTTAATAGTGGCAACCTGCCAGATCAGGGACACAGAAACTCCGGGGATGATGCCCCGGATGGTGAGTTAGTAACATGCATTTAAGGGACATGAATGCATATCAATAGAGAGGGAGAGGAGGAGAACGAGAAAGATAGGGAAGAGGAGAGGAGTGAGTCCCCTGACAGTCTAAGCCTATAGCAGCGTAACTAGGGGCTAGTCCAGGGCAAACCTGAGCCAGCCCTAACTATAAGCTTTATCAAAGAGGAAAGTCTTTAACCTTCTTTTTCCTATTACCTCAATGGCTTCTTCCACTACTATGTAAAGGCCATCGCTAACCATAGTTGGGCATTCATGCTTCTGGAGTCCCGTTCCACATGTTATCCAATGCTCTTCTGGAGAGTGACAGGTTATGTTGTTGTAGATTCTATTTGGTCCCGACCATTGGTATCCTGAAATCTTATTTCCTTCTCACAGGCTTCTCCTTAAGGCATGTCCTTCTGTCACCATTATCAAAGGGTTTATCACATGTGGGATAATAAATTCTCTGACCCTTCTTCTTTGGGACAATCTGTGTCCTTGAATAACTTCTGTACATCCCACTTTTTCTGGGAATGCTCTAACCAAGGCAGTTACTTTCTTCACTGTAACTTTCTTTCATACTACCATGTGTGAATGAAATCCTCCTGGAGGGACTAACATTAGTTGTAGGAAGTTTTTGAACATACATATCTGATTGGTATGGTCCTTTGAAGCCTTGTCCAGTTCTGGCATAGCACTCCTGGAATGCTCCGACAAAGTTTTTTACTGACGTTATTCATATCCAAGGAAGAGTGTCATTCTGCCAATGTTCATGACTTGTTCTTTGTTGCTCAACATACACCCCATTCATGGCGAGGAATACATCCTTCTTTGCTGGGGTGACTACCAGGTGGTTTTGGGTCTTGCACTCTCTGTTTCAAATGTTTCAGAGTTTTTCTTACCAGCTCTCTGCTTCAGTTGCTATGGTAGGCATATCTTGGGTGAAAACTTGGGTCTACTAATTCCATAATGGAGTCTGAAGGTTACTGCTGGTTATTCTGTGTTGGATGTCATGGACGTCATACCGGGTACTTCAGTGGTTTCAGAGGGTGCTTTGATGGGTGGCTATCGTCGAGGCACCCTCATTCTGGTGCCTGGAACTTTTACTTTCTCACAAGTGAGGTTGTAATTCCCCCAAAACTCCCATCTGGAGAATAGGGGTAAGCATGACTCGTTCTGTGGTCTCGCCTTGTAGACTACGTTCCTCTCCCACTACTGTATTCTCTGAGGTTGGGGAGACAATCTGGTTTATTTTTTCTCGGTAGCCCTCTGAGAGTCCCAGGTCTGTTGCTACCTGGAACCTGAGATAGTTCACTTTAAACTGTCCAAACTGACATTTTGGTCTCAGTCCTGCTGCAGTGAGTCTCCCCACTACCTGCTGCAACCTTTTTAAGTGCTCTTCTTCGGTGTCATCGATTATCAGCGATTGTCTGTCGGTTAAGGGGCCTTGAAGATAGTAACTGGCCTCCAGCCTTGTCCCGCTGCTTCAGGCTTTTTTATAGCATATATTCGGCTGTTGGTTACAGGATTGGGCTCTTCTTTGATGAGCTCCAGAGCACTTAATTCTCTCATGATCACAAATCCATCTCCTGTACAGCTCCAAGGTTCAGCGGGTACTGCCGAACCGGGGATGTACTCCTCCTTCAATGGTGTGTATGTATTTGGTTCCCAGGTCTCCACAATCATTCTTGAATCGAGCTACTCCACAAAGTTCTGTAGTTGGACCTATTCTCTTCACCTTATACAGTATATACTTCCTTAAGTCAAAATTGTAAGGAACCATTCCTTAAACTTTCATTGTTATGTGGCTCAAGGCAGATGAAACCAATCAAGTAGCTAAACTTCACGCATGCCTTGAGGACATAAAAACTTGGATGTCCTGCAACTTTTTGATGTTAAACACAGACACAACTGAAGCTACTGTACTTGCCCCCGAAGAACTCCAAAACGCATTTTCTAATGACTCCCACATGAAAATGTTTTTATCCCAAGCATTTGTTATTTCAAGGCCATATTACTGCAACTCCTTATTATCAGGTTGTCCCAAATCCCTTCAGTTGATCCAAAATGTTGTGGCACGTGTATTGACAAGAACTAGTAAACAAGATAATATTACTCCTGTATTAGCTGCTCTGCACTACCTCCTGGTAAAATACAGAATAGACAGACAATGGGAGGGGACCGTGACCAGGCCAACGAGTTGAATCTGTTCTTTAACAGATTTGATGAGAGGGCTCTAGTCTGCCCCTCCCGCAGCTCTTCTTCTCTTCTTAGCCCTTCAACCTTCCAGCCCTGCAGTCCCCCCTCTCCCACAGACCCTCTCCAGCAACACCATACACCCCTTGCAACAACAACAACACTACACCAGCTCTCCATACCAACACTTCCGGATACATTGCCCCAAACTTCTCGGTGGAACAGGTGAAAGGTGAACTGTGCAGACTACACCCAGGCAAAGCAGCGAGTCCCGATGGCGTCTGCCCGAGGGTACTCAAAACATGTGCTGCTCAGCTGAGTGGAGTCCTCCAGTACATCTTTAACCTGAATCTAGTGAGGGTCCCTGTGCAGTGGAAGACATCCTGCCTGGTTCCTGTACCGAAATAGGCATGCCCCAGTGCCTCCAACGACTACAGACCGGTGCCGCTGACTTCCCACCTGATGAAGTCCCTGGAGAGGCTGGTACTGTCACACCTTCGGCCCCTGGTCAAAACATCCCTGGACCCCCTTCAGTTTGCCTACCAGCCAAATCTAGAAGTAGAAGATGCCATCATCTTACTGCTTCACCGTGCCTACACTCACTTGGACAGACCGGGGAGTACTGTGAGAGTCATGTTCTTTGACTTCTCCAGTGCATTCAACACCATCCGGCCTGCCCTGCTGGGGTGTAAGCAGACGGCAATGCTGGTGGACGCTCCCCTGGTGTCCTGGATTGTGGATTATTTGATTGGTTGGCCACAGTACGTTAGACTGCAGGGTTGTGTGTCTGACACTATGGTGAGCAAAACGGGGGCCCCACCTCAGACTTCAAATACATCACAGACTCCTGTCACCTGCAGAAGTTCTCCGACGACTCCGCAATTGTTGGCTGCATCGGCGAAGGAAGGGACACCGAGTACAGAGGCGTCGTGGACTCCTTGGTTGAGTGGCGTGAGCTAAACCACGTACAGCTCAACACCTTCAAGACCAAGGAGCTGGTGGTGGACTTCAGTAGGAGAAAAACACCCCGACACCGATTTCCATTAAGGGGGTGGCTGTGGACACTGTACAGGACTACAAATACCTGGGAGTTCACATGGACAATAAACTGGACTGGGCCAAGAACACCATGGCTGTGTACAAGAAAGGCCAGAGCCGACTCTACTTCCTGCGGAGGCTCCGGTCTTTCAATGTCTGCAGTATCATGCTGCGGATGTTCTACCACTCTGTGGTTGCCAGTGTTATCTTCTTTGCGGTCGTGTGCAGGTTGAGGTCAGTCGACACCAACAGAATCAACAAGATCATCAGGAAGGCGAGTTCTGTACTGGGAGTGGAGCTCTGTACTGGGGGTGGAGCTCTGTACTGGGGGTGGAGCTCTGTAGTGGGGGTGGAGCTCTATACTGGGGGTGGACCTTGATTTTTCCTCCAGAGAGGAGGATGCTGCACAAGCTGCGCAGCATCCTGGACAATGACTCTCACCCTCTCCACCATGTGCTGTCCTCATACAGGAGCACCTTCAGCAACAGACTTACACCACCACAATGCACCACAGAGCGCCACAGGAAGTCCTTTCTCCCTGTGGGGAGAAGACTTTACAACACATCCACCTCAGGTCGTGAGATGAACAGAGGAGACGCAGTGACCTGAGTTCCTCTCTCTCTCTCTCTTCTTCTCCTCTCTTCATATCTTCATCTTCATATTCCTCAGTCTTATATTCTGATGTAGCTTACTTCCCTCTTCATACTCATTTTCGATTTATACTCAGTTTGGTTTTGTAATTTTTGTAATTATTGTAATTTCTTTCATTTTTATTCTTTATATTATTTTGCCTCACTCACTCACTCACTCACTGCCTCACTCACTCACTCACTGCCTCATAGTAGTGTTTGCACTTGACTTTCTACTGTGATCTATGAATTTAAGTTGAGTCTGTGTTGCATGTGTGTATGGTGCACAAGTTCTGGCAGGAGCCTGGAAGAAAATTAAAACATGAAAAATGTCTGTCTGTTTAAGAGTGCAACACAAGCTAGCTAAGCTAGTAAATCCACAATAGGTTTTAATTAAACCAGAAATGGAACATGCTCTCTTCATCAACCCAATAGCAGCTAGCGTTCAGCTGAACTTGAAATGTTTCTTTCTCTGTGCAGGTCTGACTGTCTTTCTGAGCATGATGGTGGGAGCATTCTTATGGGGAGGTCTGGCAGACAAGGTTGGCCGTCGGCGCTGTCTTATTGTGGCATTAGCAATAAATTGTGTCTTCGCCTTCCTGTCTTCGTTCGCCCAGGGCTATGGCTTCTTCCTCTTCTTCAGGGTGCTCTCTGGTGTTGGGTAACTCACAAACACACACACTCTTCATTTTAGGTGAAAGATTTATTGTTTCCACTTCCAACAGGTTTTGGATGGACCTCAGTAAAGTAGGACCAGCCCAGTAAATGTGAAAGTCTGTCCCTGACTGTCTGATAAAGTTGGTCACCACTGGTCGGTCGAGTGTTGGAGTTTCCCCGTTGGACGTTGCTCCTTTAAAATTAATAGTCATGACAGTGTTTCCGCTGGTACCTTATTGACATTTGTTGTTTATTTACCTCAACTGGCAGGCCTTTATTTGAAGCAGGTTGTATTAGTGACAGCCGTTTATTTCTAATTCCCTCTGTTTGATAATTATATTCATATTTTAGTATGAAGCTTCCTTCTTTTCTGATCTGCTGCAGTTTGCCCCGTTAATTATTTATTTATGAAATACAGAGAAAAGCTTTTGATGAAAACTCAACACTCGTATCTTTTTATAAAATACACTTTGGCTGGGACATCAACACAAATACATCAAACAACTAACATACAATAACATTTAGATGAGTAATCCAGTACCATAAAGTGTTGAAAATAGCATGATTATTTTCTTAAATTTATCAAACTAAAGCGTTGGAAATGTACATTATGCTTGTTGTTATGCTTATTAGGCTTTTATTTAACTTCATTTGAGAAAATACAGTAATTCAAAAGAGCAACAGGAAAGAATAGTATCCCATCTTCTCCAACTGAGACACTGTATTTCTACCCCACTGTATTCTGGTCTATACACTGTCCCCTAAACAACAGAGGTTAAATCTGTGTCAAGACACTGCTCGAGTCACCAACATATTGTAGACAAGGTCAAAACATTACCCGCAACCCAATAAATCTACATAATTCTGCTGTGGAATTACACATTTGATAACCAGTGTACATGTAGTCTGTATTCCTCAGGTCTGGAAAACCCCAACCATTCCACAAGAAATGCACATGACCTTGCTGTACTGACTGGAGATAATGTGTCCTCTTTTAATCCCTCAACAAAGTTACACCTACAGAATAGTGTTGTGTGGAGTATGTTTTCACCTAAAGGATGTCTGGGTGCTGGAGTTCCTCTTTGCTGTCATTCAGAGCCCCCACTGTGT
>CALSCE010010634.1:867491-912765 GCA_943593645.1 Bovichtus variegatus
TAATTTGATATGCAGCCCAGCACTTAGTGTCAAGTTGTTCTAGTCATAAATCAGAAATAAATCTTGATTAATTAATGTATTGATCAAAAATACATTTTGAAAGTTTATTAGGGCTTAGAACGTTATGATGGAAGTATACAATGGCCGTTCCCATGCTCAATTATGTTTCATACCTTGTTTTATCAATTTTTTTGGGTTGATATCATTTGTCATGTTATACAGAGAGGTCAAGTTTAAAAAATTTGTCTCACTACAAAGAAATGGCTGCGATGGGGACTAACATCGCTAGTGTATAAAACTGGGCTCATTTAATCGACAAGAGTCTCAGCTTTCCACTCATACCCAATGCATGCAATTCCAAGACTGTTTAGGGACCTCAGCATGCAGACATATTCTAATACATAATTTTTAGAATAGGCAACAATAACACATTTATACTGCAGGCAAAAACTGCATGATTTTTGCACAAAATTGCATTTGATTAGCATAAAGTGTGCATGTCTGTAGAAGAGACACTCATGGGTATCCATAGAACCCATTTTCATTCAGATATCTTGTGGTGAGAAGTCAAGGGGCCCCTGTGTATATGGCCATGCCAGTTTTTCCATTGCCAAAAGCTAGGCTAACTTTGGAGTATTACAAGCTAGCATGACATGGTTGGAACCAATGAATTCCTTAGGTTTTGTAGTTACGTATGATCCCAGTATATATATATATATATATGCTCTGAAAGACAGTATGCAGGCCAGGCCCACTGGCAGGCAGTCAGATTTTTAATAGGTTAGAATAGAATTAATAAATGATGGCTAAATTCCATTTAGCTGTTTCAGTTTCAGGGTCATGGTAGTGTGCTATCACACTGTGGCACTGTCATGGCTTACTAGGACACTTGAATAGAACAGAGCCATTGTTAATTTTACTAACAGCATCATTCACTTCATAGTGAAAGCATCTGCTATGAAAAAGGATGATTCAGCACAGAAAATGAGGCAGTCTGGACCATTTTTTCATCAGCTTCTGATGTAATTCTGAACATACATATGAACAGGTACAGATAATAGTGCTACCTACATACACTCCTGCTACCCAAATACTTAGTATAGACAGTGTGTATTTGGTCATGTCCAATTCTAATCAACATTAATAAATAAAAATATAGATAAATGGAGAGTTGATCTAATATTGTCTAATAAAGTGCACCCATAAAGGGGCATTAAATAGGACTTAAACAATAAGTTAATGCTTGCTCCTGGCAAGTTGCATGTTCTACAACAATTAAGAGTTTCAAATATTGATATATCCAACATTTTCCGACCTTTATATTTGGTCACTGTCAACAAAATGTGGGAAAGATTTGGCATAAGGCAGTAATTCCCCTGATTGTACATAAAGATTCCTAAGATCTTCAGTAATTGACGTGTCACACTTTTTGTAAAGAAAACATACATGTTAAAGGTCTGAGAATTGTGTTACTAATTTACCTATGGTAATATTTATTATATTAGTCCAACTAATGTTTAAGAAATTCAAGATGAGGAATATTCCATATGATAAAGTAAAAAAAAAAAAAAAAAAGCCCCTCCGAGAACCATCACCTTACCGTGGTGGAGGGGTTTGGGTGCTCCTATGAACCTGAGGGCTGTGTTGTCGGGAGCCTAGTGCTCCTGGTAGGGTCTCCCATGGCAAATTGGTCTCAGGCGAGGGGCCAGACAAAGAATGGTTCAAGTACCTCAATGAAACATCACAAAAGAGGAGGTGTGACCCTGCCCGGAGGAAGCCCGGGGCCCCCGTCTGGAGCCAGGCCTGGAAGGGGGGCCCGTCAACGAGCGCCTGGTGGCCGGGTTTGCCACGGAGCCCGGCCGGGCATAGCCCGAAGAAGCAACGTGGCACCCCCCCCCTCTCCATCATGTGGGCCTACCACCCGCAGGAAGAACCGTTGGGGTCGGGTACATTGCCAGACGGGTGGCAGTGAAGGTCGGAGACCTCGACGGACCAGACCTGGGCGGCAAAGGCTGGCTCTGGGGACGTGGAACGTCACCTCTCTGTGGGGGAAAGAGCCGGAGCTTGTGCGGGAGGCGGAGCGCTACCAGTTAGATCTGGTTGGGCTCTCCTCTACGCACAGTCTCGGTTCTGGAACCGTACTCCTGGATAGGGGTTGGACCTTATTCTTCTCTGGAGTTGCTCAGGGTGTGAGGCGCCGGGCGGGTGTGGGGATACTCACAAATCCCCGGCTGAGTGCCGTTACGTTGGAGTTCACCCCGGTAGACGAGAGGGTCGCCTCCCTACGCCTACGGGTTATGGGGGGGAAAACTCTGACTGTTGTCTGTGCATATGCACCGAACAGCAGTTCAGAGTATTCGGCCTTCTTGGAGACCCTGAATGGAGTCCTGTTGGGGGCTCCAGTAGGGGACTCCATAGTTCTACTGGGAGACTTCAACGCGCACGTGGGCAGCGATGGAGACACCTGGAGAGGCGTGATTGGGAGGAACGGCCTCCCTGCTCTCAACCCGAGTGGTTGTTTGTTATTGGACTTCTGTGCTAGACATGGGCTGTCCATAACAAACACCATGTTCGAACATAAGGATGCTCATAAGTGTACATGGTACCAGAGCACCTTAGGCCGAAGATCGATGATCGATTTTGTAATCGTATCATCTGATCTGAGGCCGCATGTTTTGGACACTCGGGTAAAGAGAGGGGCGGAGCTGTCAACTGATCACCATCTGGTGGTGAGTTGGGTCAGGGGGTGGGGGAAGAGTCTGGACAGACCTGGTAAGCCCAAACGGGTAGTGCGGGTGAACTGGGAACGTCTGGAGGAGGCCCATACCCAAGAGACCTTTAACTCACACCTCCGGCGGAGTTTCTCTGGCATCCCTGTGGAGGTTGGGGGCATTGAGCCTGAGTGGTCAATGTTCAAAGCTTCCATTGCTGAAGCTGCGGCGGGAGCCTGCGGCCTCAAGGTCTTAGGTGCCTCAAGGGGCGGTAACCCTCGAACACCGTGGTGGACCGCGGTGGTCAGGGAAGCCGTCCGACTGAAGAAGGAGTCCTTCCGAGATATGTTATCACGGGGGACTCCAGAGGCGGTTGCAAGGTACCGACAGGCCCGAAGGGCAGCGGCCTCGGCCGTGACAGAGGCAAAGCAGCGGGTGTGGGAGGAGTTCGGAGAAGCCATGGAGAAGGACTTTCGGTCGGCACCAAAGTGCTTCTGGCGTACTGTCCGGCACCTCAGGAGGGGGAAGCGGGGAACCATCCAAGCTGTTTACAGCAGGGATGGAACACTGTTGACCTCAACTGAGGAGGTACTCGGGCGGTGGAAGGAGCATTTTGAGGAACTCCTCAATCTGACTAATACGCCCTCTTTGATAGAGGCAGGGCTGGAAGATTATGGGGGATCATCAGCAATTTCCCTGGTGGAAGTCACTGAGGTAGTCAAACAACTCCACAGTGGCAAGGCCCCGGGGATTGATGAGATCCGTCCAGAAATGTTGAAGGCTTTGGGTGTGGAGGGGCTGTCGTGGCTGACACGTCTCTTCAACATTGCGTGGAAGTCGGGAACAGTGCCTAAGGAGTGGCAGACCGGGGTGGTGGTTCCCCTGTATAAAAAGGGGAACCAGAGAGTGTGTGCCAATTACAGGGGTATCACACTGCTCAGCCTCCCGGGTAAAGTCTACTCCAAGGTGCTGGAAAGGAGGGTTCGGCCGATAGTCGAACCTCAGATTGAAGAGGAACAATGCGGATTCCGTTCTGGCCGTGGAACAACGGACCAGCTCTTCACTCTCACAAGGATCCTGGAGGGGGCCTGGGAGTATGCCCATCCGGTTTACATGTGTTTTGTGGACCTGGAGAAAGCGTATGACCGGGTCCCCCGGGAGATACTGTGGGAGGTGCTGCGGGAGTATGGGGTGAGGGGGGCGCTTTTGAGGGCTATCCAATCCCTGTACGCCCAAAGCAAGAGTTGTGTCCGGGTTCTCGGCAGTAAGTCGGACTCGTTCCCGGTGGGTGTTGGCCTCCGCCAGGGCTGCGCTTTGTCACCAATCCTGTTTGTGGTATTCATGGACAGGATATCGAGGCGTAGTCGGGGGGAGGAGGGGTTGCAGTTTGGTGGGCTTGGGATCTCATCGCTGCTCTTTGCAGACGATGTGGTCCTGATGGCATCATCAGCCTGTGACCTTCAGCACTCACTGGATCGGTTCGCAGCCGAGTGTGAAGCGGTTGGAATGAGGATCAGCACCTCAAAATCTGAGGCCATGGTTCTCAGCAGGAAACCGGTGGATTGTCTACTCCGGGTAGGGAATGAGTCCTTACCCCAAGTGAAGGAGTTCAAGTACCTAGGGGTCTTGTTCACGAGTGAGGGGAAAATGGAGCGGGAGATGGGCCGGAGAATCGGAGCAGCGGGCGCGGTATTGCACTCGCTTTACCGCACCGTTGTGACGAAAAGAGAGCTGAGCCAGAAGGCAAAGCTCTCGATCTACCGGTCTATCTTCATTCCTCTCACCTATGGTCATGAAGGTTGGGTCATGACCGAAAGGACGAGATCGCGGGTACAAGCGGCCGAAATGGGTTTTCTCAGAAGGGTGGCTGGCTTCTCCCTTAGAGATAGGGTGAGGAGTTCAGTCATCCGAGAGAAGCTCGGAGTAGAACCGCTGCTCCTTTGCGTAGAAAGGAGCCAGTTGAGGTGGTTCGGGCATCTGGTAAGGATGCCCCCTGGGCGCCTCCCGAGGGAGGTGTTCCAGGCACAGCCAGCTGGGAGGAGACCACGGGGAAGACCCAGGACGAGGTGGAGAGATTATATCTCCACACTGGCCTGGGAACGCCTCGGGGTCCCCCAGTCAGAGTTGGTCAACGTGGCCCAGGAAAAGGAAGTTTGGGGCCCCCTGCTGGAGCTGTTGCCCCCGCGACCCGACCCCGGATAAGCGGTTTGAAGATGGATGGATGGATGGATAAAGTAAAAGAGGAAACAAGTCTTTAGGCATCCCAGTAGCTAAAAAAAAACAGCAATCCTCATATTGTTTGTAATTATGTTGTGGATGAAAGACAGTTCATTAACAAACTGGCAAACTGTTGTACTCCTGTCAGACATTCAGTACAGTGCCTCAATGTATTGCACAGTTTACTGTAAGAAGGAGCTTGATAAATAATGAACTGTGCTGTGTAGCTGATAATTCAAAGTTCAGCCTGAAAGAGTTGACATTATACAGATAGATGTGAAGATATACGTATATGTTGTTTTCCTTCCTTCTGCCCAGAACCTCACCTCACTTTGTTTCAAGCTCTAAAGCAAAACAAAGTGATCTGATTAAGACAGATAATGAGTTAATATTACTATGTTCTATATTCTAACTACAGACATGCTTTAGCATCAAACATGCAGTATGAAACGCCGAGCAGACAATTTATCTACACATATACCAAATGCAGATTGGATCAGCAGCCCATCAATTTGACGGAGTTTGCAGTAGTCCACAAAAAGCATTAAAGGAATAGCTCTTTTCTGTCTTGCTGAGAGTTCGATAAGAAATTTGAAACCATTCCCATATCTGTCCATTCAATTAGCTTAGCATAAAAGAAAGCTTTCTATCCTAACAACAGGGGAAAACATTAGCCTGGTTACGTCCAAAGGTAATAAAAAAGGGGTTTAACCTCATCTATGTTTTTTTCCATGCCTGAATGAGTAGAAGTGACTAACTTTTGACTGTGAAAGTTTTATTTATAAGTCAATATATTATATTTTTGGATATCTGTAGAGCTGACTTGTTGAGCTAAAAAGTTATGACTACATTTTAAATTGTTTGAGATGAGGGACGGAAACAATTTAAAATCTTCCACTAGGATTGAAATGAAACCGAGGGTGGCTGAAATTACAAAGTGTGAACTAATAGACAAAAACCTCATGCTAATGTTAAAATAATTCCTGTTTTATTCAGGAGAAGCCACTTGGACAATGATTAAACATGATTTTAAAATGTCCTTCCCTTTTATCTTTTCAGGTGACTCACATCAAGGCACCTAAGACAGCAGAGGATGAGTTTATTGAGATTCAGAGTGCGACAGGAACAGCTGTACAACGATGGGCTGTACGCTCACTAACACTCTGTAAACTGGTATGTAGTAACACACCCAATAGTTTACTAAAAGAGATATGAGCTGGAAACACTGGCTTAGTGGGTAAGACTGTGGTTATGGCTGAGGTCTCCGAGGACGGTAGATGTGGGTTTGTTTTTGTACTCTTCTCTTGTTTGCCTTTTTCCCTCCAGAGTCCCTATGACGAGCAGACCACAGGACTAATGCAAGTTGTGTTTGCCCAGTGATGGACTGTCCTCACTGTTGCACTCTGACAGTATATGCTAAGATTCTGGAGTCAGCTATGACCATAGTTTTTCTTGGGCCTTGATTTAAATTCTTTAATCCCGACAGAAGACAGCAGTTTTTGATTTTGGCTTGTGCAGAGTCTTAAGTATGACTTAAACCTGAGGTAGGCAATTTATTGTAGAATTCTTATTTTGTTATATTTGTTTAAATTCTCTTTACATCCGCAGAGTCAAGAAAAAAGAAACAAATCTACTATATGTGGCTGTAGCAGTCCTGTAATAAGCCCGTCCGATCATTTTGATGACCTACCTGCCTGTCTACCTACCCGCCCGTATACCTACCTGCCTGTCTACCTACCCGCCCGTATACCTACCTGCCTGTCTACCTACCTACCCATATATGAGTCTTCCACAAGCTGCTAACTCCCGTAGAATCTCTCTACTGTTCTGTTTACTCTTCCTGTTATTTTGTTCACCATTGTACACCATTTCAATAATTGTTAGTGCATTAGCTTAGTTTGGTCACTAACGGAACTTTACTCACTACTATGGTCCAACACAGTAAGTCAGCTATGGTAGCCTCCTCCATATTGGACATTCCGGCCCTCAAAAGTCAGCACTATCAAGACAACTTGCTATTGGTCAACAGTGTGAATTTGTCAATTTACTTCAAATCCATTGTTCAATTTCATATTTGTGGTTTCACCACTTCTTGGATGGATGACACAGTTTCAAAGGCCCTGAGATACTCCAAAAAATGCTTGTGGCCATTTTCTATTTTCCTGAAACCAAGATATAGGGGTTTTCACCCAACTACAACTGTAAGACATAACCTTATTTTGGAATTATATTGTAAAGAGCATATAGCCAGTGGAATTTACTGTAATCTATAGCTGTTCACTGCTCTATGTGCATATTTGTCCCAGGTGTTGAGGAACGTAGCATCACTCCTGTCTGCAGAACTGAGGTTGGCTACACTCTTTATGGCCATCATCTGGTTCTGCATGGCGTTCAGGTCAGTTCACAATTTATAAAGAAAAGGATCAATCACTATGTGATAAAGAGTCTGCAGTCTTTCTGTTTGGGTTGGAGTTACATTCTAATTGTTTTATGCACCTTTGTTTTGATTCAGTCTTGATCTACATTTTGTTACAGTTACTATGGTCTGTCTGTTTGGTTCCCTGACATGATCAAACACCTTCAGTATGAGGAGTACGAGTCAAAGGTCAAGGTAGGGTGAGCAACAACTCATGCAACTCACAGCAACACAGATCATTGTGTCCTGCTTTGGGGACTGCAAGAGATTTTGAACAAAACAAATGAATGTATTGATTGTTTGAATTGACATTGTTTGGTTTTAAAATACCTGTTTAGAAAATTGATTAATGTTGTTTTTGTCTCGGTTTAGGTGTTCCATAAAGAACGAGTGGAGAACTTCCATTTTAACTTTTCTTTAGAAAACCAGATTCACAAAGAAGGGGAATACATCAATGACAAGTAAGTATCGCTGTATCACCTTCTCAACACAAAGCAAACAGAGAAACGTTCGTAGCATTTTCTCCTGTGTATTGCATTTATTATGAGTCTACTGATGTGCGTGTGTCTGCTCGTCTCTCTCCCTCTCTATTTAGTCACAACTAACAAATATCTGGAATAAGTACGTCATTTAAAAACACATCTCAATCGGCGTGCCTAAATCCTAAATTACGGATTCTATTCCGCCCTCCTCTGCCTTTGATTGGCTAGGACTTGTTGCCTTTGTTGGTTGGATTTATTAGGTTTAGGCGAGATTGGTTAGGGTTTGGGTAAGAATATCAGGGTAAACCAATCAGGCAGATTAGGCGGAGAAGAGGAAATTAGAGACAGAGTAGGCCAATTCATAGTAGCGGTTTATTCACCATAGTAGGGCCGCGGAGCACCGGGCCCGATCTGTGTGTGCGTCTAGCTGTGTCGCTCGCAGAGCAAATTAAAGAGCAGGCGAGAAAGCAAATGAGTCTTGAAAACGTTTCAATTCAGAATCTCATCGGCTCTTCTGATTGGCATTTATGCAGACCACCGATCAAACTATTTAGAACAAAATTCAGCCAATATCAATCGGAGCACCCTTAGTATAGACATAGCCTCATCTTTTAGTACTGCTACTTTCCATATACTGTCTTCACCCCAGTGAGGTTTTGAGTTATTATTAGGTCTATCAATCATTTCATTTCCAATTATGTTCAAAAACAGTTTTTTGCATGCTGTATTTTGTTGTATGTATTGTTGTATGTGATGCCGTGGTACTCATAAAACATTGGCAATATGTCTACAGGTAAGCACTTACTGTATATGCTAACGTTCATAACAGAAAACATTGAATTACATTGTGAAGACAGTGAATCTTGACACGTTTATGAATGCTTCACACTTATTTTATCACAATTTTTGGATACTATAAACAGTATGCATTTATTTTGTATACATGCATATGTCATAGGTTTACTATATACCCCCTGATTTTGTTACAGCAACCCAAAATCCCAGAAATTCCTCGTAGCTCAATGTTTTAAAACTCAGCTGTAGTGTATGTATAAAGCGCATGCAGCAGTAGCAGGACAGAAGCCCGTCTACACACATCATGTGTTAACAACACACATCAACCCTACTTTGGGTGTTAGGTGGGTGCCACTCACCTCTCACCGCTGTGCTTAAATTTCAATACGTTTCAACTTTGACCTTATCTTTTTGTGATCTTTCAATACGCAACCAATCAGATGACACCTGTCTGTGGCATAAACTGGAAGATCATGGACAAAAAGGGAAGAGAAAGGTTTCACACATGCAAACCCTTCTTGATTTAGGGGTCTTCACCCATCTTTTCCTCGATTGCCAGAACATATTTTTGTGTTTGTTTTTTGTAATTCAGCTCTTTTATACCACCTGGTATTCTTTGGTGACGTGAATCGACAGAACGCTTTGCCCCTGCACTGTGATCTATGCTTACCTTGTAGTAAGCCCATCTTCTACAGCTGATCATGTGTAGATGACCTAAGGGTTCATTCAGACTGATAGTGAAGTTTGTTTTCCTCCTTCTATGTTTGCGTCAATATGTTTTTTTTGTGGTATATATCATTTGCCAATAATCAGTCAATGGATTTCCTCGACTGACAGTATAGAGGTGTTGCTGTGTGTGAAGAGTGTGCCTCTGTTTATACTCCAGACAGCTCAGACAGACAGATTTAAAATCAAGCAGAAACCCTGATTGCTATTTGCCCCCTGCCACTCTCTTTTTACTCCTGACAATGTACATTCATGAATATTGACGAATTTATGGAGGTTTTTCCTCAGCTCGAGAGGGGGTCTTTGTCTGACTTCATGGCACCTACGGCTAATCCTTGTTGCTTCTATTCTGTTTCTATTCTATTCTTTAAATTGACTTTGTTTACATTTGTACCTCTACATTTCGTTCAATCTGACTACAGCTTTTGAACACAGATTGCACCACCTCTACAGTTGCATGCACTTTTGCGATCTCAAAATAGTGAGCTGGGAAGAATCTTAGGATCCTGGAGTTTCTATTGGGTTCTCTAACAAAACGAGGGAGTGTACCTTCAAGGACCCTTCACCTCTGAAAACATTTCCAGTGCAGATATACAGTATGTTACATTACTGTATATTATTTAACTTCTATGCTTTTTGCAGAATTGAAACAGATAGAATGGGCTTTAACTTTCAATTCAGCATGAATGGTATAATTAAGAGGGCTGTGATTGAATATATCATATTGCCATGATGGTGATTATGCCACCATTTTGACTTCATGGCAGTATTATCAGTGGTGGCCATGTTGGATTTACCACGGTCGAGCCCATTCTTAACATTCTAATTCTGTGCTGCCACAGCAATAGAAGTGAGAGTCCATGTTTTTTTTTTGTCTGTTGGTTTGTGCGTGCGCCCCATCCCATCCCCATAGGTTCATCAGTATAGAGATGAAGTCAGTGAAGTTTGAGAGCTCACTGTTTGAAGACTGTCGCTTTGAAGACATCAAGTCCACAGACACTGTGTTTGAGAACTGCACCATCCGTTCCACTGTCTTCTATAACACAGGTAGGTTGAGCCGGAGCAGGGGCAAAGAGGAATTATAGCTCTGGTACCGAAAAAAAAGGGAATGCAGGTTAGAGGTTAATGTTCGGTAGGTTAAATCAAAAGCTTTACTCACAGGACGAAATGCCAGCCCATCACTATCCAGTGTGGGGTTACATGGAGCACACTTGAACCAAAACCTGTGTTAACTGGCCTATCTTTGCCTTGTTTGTCTCTAAGTGGGTTTCCAAGGGGGCCAAGGTGGGAAATAAGTGGGCCGAATGCGAGCCATCATTTTCAGGTACCATTGTGCTATTTGTAGGGCATAACCAGATATTTTAAAACTATTAAAATAAGTATTTGCAATGCCCACATTCTACTCAATATTACATATGATATGATGTTTCTATATTAGACGTGTCATACGTCATATTGTCAGTACTGCATTGCAAGGTCACAATACTTGTTATCCCTAATTTATAAAGATGCTATGCTGTTGATGCAATTGTGTCAATCTAGCCTACAATAAATGTATTAATAAGGTAATAACATTTAAAAAATTAAGTAAAATAAGGTACTTCTCGTCTTGTTTTGATGATTCTGCTTACAGTTGGCTCAAATATTATTTTTCTGGTTCCGACCATTGTTGGCAATGGTTTCATTCATTCAAGTCTCTGTGTGGTTGATAAAGGTGACCCACAATGATAAATATTAGACCCCCTGAAAATGACTCTACATAAATAATATGTATTTTCCAATTAACCTTTGTGATATCAGTTTTTATGCTGATGACACAATCTTGTATGTCATTGGCTCTACCGCAGACCATGCCTTATCCAGGTTGACGTCTTTTTATTGACAACCTCCAGACTTCTGTTGTTAATTCAAAACTTGGAAACTTGATGCACAGAGCTTTGACACTCCTGTACTTTTTTTCTCCCTCAACTCAAACAGTTAAACATTTTGTATTTAACCTCAGTTTAGTCTAATTGTTTTAGTTTGAATGTGGAGTAAATTCAGTTTTATTATTTGATTAATTCAGTTAGGCTACATGTTTAAAATATTATATTATTTTGTTGTCGGCAAAACTTCTAGAGGAGAATAAATGGCAGTCGAAAACAATTTAATGCGGAAAATTATGTAGACTACACCTTTTCTAATAACCTTCAGTTTATTTCGTGTTCACTTTCGATATAATCCAAATACAGATCTGAATATAGATATTGTTGTATGGCTAAGATAGTAGCTTTTCGTTAAACCCCTTTTTATAGTAAAAGACAGGAGGCTGCTCCTCCGGGAGTACAGTGGCTGGGAGACGGACAGCTCTTCTGTTAGCAGTCAGCAGATAGCTCTGATTCAGCACACTTCCCACTGGATTGTCAAACTTTCTGCTGCTGCCGTTGCACAGGTTAGACCCAGAACTCCATCAGCCCGCTGTGACTACTGGTGCTGGGATATTCGCCGGCTGAATCCAAGCCGCCGGAGCCGCTGTACGCTCCCCTCCCGGGAAGCAGTATTATATTGGCGTGGAAGACGAAACAAAAAACCTCTCTGCCGCCTGGACCCAAGCCAACATACAAACTATCAGAACACAACGTTACACGGAGCGTACAGCCCCAAAAACACAGGAAACACAGATATCTAAGATCCATGTGGAGATTAGAAGATAACAGAGATATTTAGACTTTCAGAGATACAGCAGTCTGCTCTAATGAACTGACAAACAGACAGACAGACAGACAGACAGACACAGGAGTAAAAAATACACAGTAAATATATCAACACTAGAAGAGAGAGATACAATACACAATATAAAGAATACATTAGAATACTCCAACACTTAGAATACAATAAATATGACAAACTACTACAACTGAAATACAAACAGGTTAACACACTATAGTTGTTTTTTAATAACTGATGGTTCTGGTGATTGATGAATTCAGATTGTATGGGCCCAGCAGTAGAGGTGAAATACTGCCTCCTATTTCTTTGGAGCTGGTGGCTCAGAAATACACATTGTACCTTTAATGAAAATAAAAGTTTCAAACGAAATTTGAATTAAACAAAACCTTTACAGATGTTTCACTGAATCTTCCATAAGTTCCATTTTATGTGTCATGGTCTTCTTTTTCTTTGTAGACCTGTGGGCGGAGAAGTTCATTGACTGTAAGATGGAGAACACGACCTTTGAGCTCAACAAATTTGGCTGTCATCTGGACACCGTTGAGGAGAACGACGTTCTCATATACCTGGTCAGCTTCCTGGGCAGTCTGGCTGTGTTGCCAGGCAATATCATCTCTGCCCTCTTCATGGAAAAGATTGGCAGGGTCAAGATCATAGGTGATTTTTGGAAGTGTGTTACCCGTTACTGATGAATGTTGAAGTTTTTAATTTGACATATAGTATGACCAGCCTTCCAAGTGTGATATTACAATGTGATGGCCAGGCCTGTATGTACAGTATCTGTGTGTAGATACACCATAGCTTTAACAGTATAATTGTAAGAGCTCTTTTTTCAGCTTTGAAAAATCTCACTTGTTCCATAGAATACACCTTCTGTAGGATTAAGATTTGCACATTGAGCAGGCCAGGCTATTAGAAAGAGTGAGGGTTGAACTATCCTTTTTAGACTTCTTGCATAACTTGTAATTGAGCCAAATGAGTCAAAACACATTGCCCAGGGCTGCCCTATATTCTCAGAAAGAAAATTAACACAGAGTTTGAAGTAATGCTCAAACTCACAAAGGACAGTTCACCCCCTATCACAGAACATGTGTGGTCAATTTAACACTTTGTACTGGATATTCCTGGTGCAGTTTTAGAATAAAGCCATTTCAGGAAACCGTCTCTTCCTCGTTTTACCATTGGTTAATTCAAACATCTGACCCGGTTATAGTTCATTTCGGCCATCTTTCTGCTAAATAAATGCTGGAGCATTGCCCTTCGAATCTGCCTCTATCGGATCTTGTAAAGCCTTGGAGAAGTTTTATTTAATTTGACAGTCAACTTCACTTCTTTGCCAGAGTAACTATTCAAGCCTCTCAGTGCATAGTTTTTAGCTATCTGTCAGATTGCACATCAGACACGCATACAGAGGATAGTTGTCGAGACTACTAACATGACCAATTTCAACCACTATTAACCCTCACACCCTGACACTGCGTACACATATCAAATTATTCATTTTCATACGATAATGCCATTTGAAGCATCAATAAATCTGACGAACTTAGTTTCAAGCAGTTTACTCTTTTGACTGTTATAGTAAATGTCCAAGAAGGAGAAATGCCAGGATGAGGGATTTTTTGTGTTTTGGTTTAATTTAGCTTTTTATATAATTACCTCTGGAGTTATAAGGGAGTTATGTTCTCAGCAAAATCCTTGCATCCAATACCCAACTGTTTAACCAGCCATATCCACCAGAAGAAGAAAAAAAGAAATTCATGAAATGAAAAGTCAAAATAAGTTAAAATTCAGACATCAAAAGTATAACCTTTTACATCACAATTCGAGAGTGATGACTAAATATCTAATAATTATTGTTAAGTATTATAATTGCCAAATTCTCATCTGTTTGTTCTTTCCCTGGTGGAGATGGGTTTCAGTCTGTTTGGGTGTTCATCGTTGGTACTAAGAGTATAGCACACTGCTGTTGTGTTACTGTATTGCACCTCCCACAGATCAGCTGTCAGGCTTTTTAGTTAGGTTTGCTTTCTTTGTCTGTTCAGTAATGGTGGTTGTTGCAGCTTAAATTCTTGTTAGCTGGCGTATGCTTATTTTTTGCATCAGTCCATAAAAATGAACAGAAAATAAGTATTCTGTTGAAAAACATACATTGAGACTCTACATAAGTTAATATAGGGATTCTGTGATCTCCTCAGGTGGTTCCATGCTCATTTCAGCAGGTTGTACCTTCTTCCTGTTTCTGAGCTTCAGCCAATCAGCGATCATTGCCTTGCAGTGTCTGTTCTGTGGCGTCAGTGTCGCTGCATGGAATGGCATTGAGGTGGTGACTGTGGAGCTGTACCCTACTTCTAAAAGGTACCACACTTTGTTGTTACAGCTGTGTTTATATTGTTATTTTTAGAGGAAGCTACAGTAAAAGTTACAATGAACAATTCTGTTTTAGTGGACACATTCATCGTACAAACCTTGTCAACCTGACGAAAAATGTTCAATACAGTGGTCATGTCATGTCTGTCTCTTAGGGCCACAGCATTTGGCGTGCTGAACGCTCTGTGTAAGCTGGCGGCAGTGCTCGGCAGCTCCATATTCACCAGCTTTGTGGGCATCACCAAAGTCATCCCCATCCTGCTGTCCTTCACTGCGCTAGTATGTGGTGGCCTGGTGGCCCTCAAACTACCCGACACACGCGATAAGATCCTCCAGTGAGGTCATGTGAGATCCAGGGTATGGGAGTTATAAGCGGAGGGAGAGGCCAAAATATACTGTATGTGCTTAATGTTGGAAGCTTTTTGAACTGCATTTGAAAGAAATGGAAATTGGAAATAGCTTATACCTAATAAATGTAAAATGCCAAACTCTCCATATCAACCATTTTGATTTTCTACAGGCTTTGGAGAGGGTGTGTGATCTTTCCACTAATGAAGGCAGGTAGAGGGGTTCAGCTGGACACAAGTGTCAGTGTTTAACTGGCAACTGAGAAAACATATTTACTTCCATTCAAGAGAGTGTGAGCCTTTAATGATGCAATAAATCCATTACTTACCACATGATGATGATGTGAATGAAGAATAATGTTATTTTTGTGTAAATCCAACTTGAGGCTTAAATCAGATCATCTAACTGGCTATTATATCCTCTGCTTCTTGTCCTTCTACCAGTAGGTCCATGCATGATATGGACTGCTGTCAGATTCTGGGCCAAATGTTTTCTGTGGCACTTTTTTAAGGCTTTTCAGCAATTTTAGCAAATAACCACCTGCTTTTTAAAATTGTGAGAGGGTTGTTGAAATTTGGAGTACTCAAAGGTTAAAGTTCCCATCTACTTTGTGCACTTCTCATACTTGAAAACATCGTACCTGCAATGTTGTCATTTACAGATGTGACCAACTAATGATTAACAAATGTCTTGTACTGTTACATATTGTTCTTCGTCATATCTTATGGGTTTGAGAAAGGATACATTTTCTAATGATTTGGTAAATGTGGGAAAGTTATGTTTAAAGTCTAGGTTCTTAGGAGACTAAACAAATTATACTGCAGATATTGTGCCATCTTACCATTTTTCAAAAGAGGATATAACCTAAAACCTTTTTTGTACATTTTTGCGGCAACAGTGTCTAAGCTTCAAGCCTCTGGGAGGGTGTTTAATGTTATTTTTTCCCTTTTTCAAATCCATTGGTTTGCAATTTAGGACAGTCACCAATTTGGGAGCACCCATTGTGCTGTTACGTTTAATGTATATTCCTCCTCAAAGTGGAAGTGAGTTAGCCTAACTTGCTAACGTTAGAACTAATTCCCACGAGACGTTACTTTTTGTTCATATTATTTCAACACCTGCTGAGTCATTAGTAGCTCTGAGTGTTGTGTTCATCCTGCATTCTAGAAAAGAGTGGGTGTAACCAGCGTTAGCTGTGACAAATGGCCGGACTGTCACAATTGACAGCAATAATTGGTTCTGTAACCTTGTTGCTACAATACCAAAGATTTGAATCACGCCACAGAGTAAAGCAGGGAGTTTCCCTGAGCTCGGTGACTGCCTGTGTGGCTGTTGGAATTTTAAGTGATTTTACAAACTTTTAGTTCCCACTCACACAGATATTGTACCAATCAAATTACAGTCTGCACCAAATTCACATCCCCTGGAGAACACTAATTAAATAAACAAAACTTGAATTTTTTCTTTTTGGTAATTTCATTTTTTTTTAATAAAAATATACACCTGCCAGTTAAGGGAAAGAACTTCCTCGGTTGACTTGATTAACACAAAGAACATGCAGTATATCTGAGTAAAACTGTGTACATTTACCTTTCTGTCTCTGTCTGACCTGGAGTTTTGGATGGGTCTATGTTCTGGTATTGATGACAGCAATGTATAGACAAGGCCCTGTTAGATTTCTTGAGTGTGTGAATGTTGCTCTAATTCTCTCTCCTTTTTATTCACCTTACACTACAATTATTTTCACCTTCCTTCTCATTTTTCCACTCCACTCCACTCACTTGTTTTGGGTGTAAACCGTTTACTGCACCATTGCTTTGAAGAAACTGAAAGCCACAATTCACTTGGTCTTCCTGTTTGCACATAGAGTAGAAATCCTGCCGTGGGACCACACACTACCTTCCTTATTTATTGCTGCAGCCTCTTTAATTTATAACATGATATCACTTTCCTGTCTGTGTCTCTAGTACAGAGAGGTGAGGTTCATATTAAGCCCCAAAGACTTGGGAAATTGCTAATCTAGTTCTGTCCAAAAAAGAAAAACGGCTCGGATTTGTTGTTTTATTCTTCTTGTACAGTTTGATGTTCGATATGTATTTATTACAGAGGGTTTTGTGCTGCAACTGGTTGTGTAATTGACTGCATGTGTGTCTAATATTTTCACTTGGCTGTGTTTTAATGTGTCTTAAACAAAATGTGTAAGTTTAAAATAGTCTGCGTCTAGATTATGTTGTTTTTTTTATCACTAAAAGACAGTAAGAGCAGCACTTTGACACAGATATAAATGATCACTGGTTGGATGAACACTGTGCTCATGACACATCTGATATGGTGTCAACAGTGAGCCGCTACTGCTTGTCTGTGTTTGATGTCTTCCAAAGAGACTATTTTTGTTTGAACTGAGGATGAAGTGTACTGACCAGATGAGGCAGATCTTAACATCTACCTTCCCCTGCTTGTCTTTGCATTACTTTGGCGTGACCTCAAAGCTGAACATGCTTACTGTGTCTCAATGCAGGATGAGAAACTCCTTTGATTTAGACTGTTCCTTTGTCTGGCACTATACTGTATACTGGCACCTTTTAGCATGTTGTAATGTCAAGGTTAAACCTCAGTGACATGCAGTTCTTGGAAACCTAGATACAATTCAAAATATCAACAAGTCCCTTTAATTTAAGTTGATGGCATGGGTATAATAATGAAGATGTTGTTTAATTTACATAACACTTTACTCCTTTCTTTATTGTAAGTATGTTATTTTCTTAAATAAAAGTCTCTCATTTAATCTAAAGTATAGAGGACAAGTAATGGTAGGACCCAGCTTACCTAAACAGGAGTTTGTAACTGCTGGTAACTTCAAAGTTGCCCGTGTGTAAAACTAAAGTGCCACACGAAGGCATTTGTACTCTGTGAGTTTTCCTCTTCTGCCCCAGTTGAGGACAGATTATGTCCTCTTGCGCTTTAACAACCATCCCAGAGTTTCAAGATTGGATGCTGTTTCGATTTTGACGTAAGCTTTTTTTGCAGTGCACTTTCTAAGTGTGAGGATGTACAGTACAGTACCATGGTTCCGATAAAAACTGAAAATGGTTTATGAATAGGCTTAATGAATAGTGTACCTTTTTATTAATTCATACTTATATATTATTTGGACCTGTTGTATGTGTCTCACATTGGTGTTCAGCAGAGATAAAAAGCCACATTTGTTCTGTGTTTGAATTTAAATCATTATCTTCCTTTTCAATGATGGAGGGGAATTCCTTCAGTGCAAAATGTTTTATTGTTTGATTTAATTTCTGTTTGTTACTCTGTGTATTTGTGGCTGTGGCAAATCAGACCAATAAAATGAGTTCATCAATCCACTAACATTTGTATAGCCTTGTTTCTAATATATAGATATATATATATATATATCTATATATATATATATATGTACACATATTGAATCAAAAACCCCAAGTGGAAAACAACACCTCCTTCACTGATCATGGTTATCGCTCTGTGGTTTAGATCTATATAAATGGTCGATGTTATTTAGTCTAAGAGCGCTAGTCTGAAACTTAACTGTATGTTATGTTAACTGTATAGATGTTCATAACGGATACAACGAGTACCATTTTTTAATTTGTTTCCAAACTGTAAAGCTGACTGCTTGTGTTTCTTGACCCATCAGAACTTTTTTTTTTAGCAATGTCTCCATGTTCCCAGATCTCAGCATTGTACTTTAGAGAGTACAATGTTATCATAGCAGAGCTGTAAGTAGTTAGCCCTTAAACCTACATTACTTTCCCGGACTTTGTAGCTTACAATATTATAAACAAATGATTGCAATTTGTGATTAATTGCATTATGATCAATAACAATCATATTTGTTGACAGAAAGCATACATAATGCAGAGTTTGGTTTCAAATAGAGCATGAGCATTTCATGGAGATATATCTATTACTCATAGTTGCATGTTAAGGACGTCACACAAAGGCTGGAACTTAAATGCACGACTCAGGACAAAGTTTTCAAAAAATCAAAAAGGTTTTTACTAAGAACAACAAAGTACAACAAAAAATCACTCTTGGAGGAAAAACGTAGAAAAAAGAAAGTAGCAAAGCAAAACTAAACTTGACTATGGTAACAATGCTGGTAAACGCTGGCTCTCTTGACGACATAAGACACAAGACGAACTGGCACAGGACAAAGGGAGACGAGGACGACATATACCAGAGGTGATGGGACACAATCAAGAGGGGGCTGACAATCTCACAGGTGGGAAACACACAAGGGCAGGAAGTGCTCTGAAGAGAGGGAAAGGTAAGTACAAAATAAAACAGGAAGTGCAATGACAGACAGTACATTACAAGACATGAGTGACTGTAACTTAAGTGAACAATGAGACCTGGCTAAACATAAATCTAAATTATAAACTAAACATTAAATATACAACATAAACCTGATACATAACAAATGAACAAACATGGCAGGATGTTACACGACATTATTTTTTTATTTTTTATTTGTTCAACATAGCATGGAAAAAGTTGCACACAAGTGCTCAAAACCTTACTTATACTACAGAAACATGATTTCTCAAGTGGCACGCAAATATTGTAATAGTAGCTTTTTTAATCCAACTGTATTTTGTTTTTTTTATAGTATTATTTATTTTTGTCCTTCTTACCTAATTCCTCTAAACTCTGGATGTTTTTCATCAGGAGCTTTTATCAATACTTGAGTCTCATTTGTTGCATTTATTGGTCTTTTAGTTCAGAACAAAAACATAAAAGCACTTTTCATATGAGAGATGAGTCACAGCTCCCAGCTGTCTCGCTATGCCTTTGTTAAATCTAGAGTCCACTCTGACTGTTGAACCAGTCCCAGATCTCCTGTTTGTTCTCTTGCAGCCATTTGATGTTCGCCCTGGTCCTCTCCCGGGCCTGTTTCACAGCCAGTGTGGCAGATCCAAACCCTACTTCAATGTGCTTCTCCAAAAACATATCCAGCTTGCAGTGGAAACACAAGAAACAGTTCAGACAACACTTTGACGTTTATAAGTTAACTAGGAATTACTTAACTAGTACATACCTCTTGCAGTTCAGCAGGCGTAGAGAACCTTGCAGTGACCCCAATGATCAGAGAGGCAAAGGAGAAAGAGCCCACGCCATATCTGAAAAAAATATCAATTAAACTCAAACTAGAACTAATCTTGATTTAAAGAACAGCTAACTCCTTGTTTTAGCTTGAACAAGCTAAAACAAGGAGTTAGTGTCCACACTGAAGGAGTTCAGTGTGGAGCGATAATAACCTTTAGTTGAATGAATGATGATAATCTGATTATTAACTTTGATTAATATAAAAATATTTGTCTGTCACAGTTTAGTTTTGGAGTCTGACTAACAAATGCATTTGAGAAAATATTTAGCAAATTAAGTTATGCTTTTATGAAGAGGCTTTGAATATTGTTACAAATTATTACAACCAGCATCTCCCCTTTCAGAGAAAGTGTCCTTTGAGAGGAGTGAGGTCTTACTATCATGTTTAGTTTATTTTCTCATCTGCATTCATTGAAGGTCATTTGCGTATTTGCATGTCTGTTTGTAGTGTGCCGTGTTGAATGCCATACTGTCCATCTTATTTGGATTATAAGCATACACAACTAAGCTTTGTTAAGGTTCAATGTGTAATTCCAAGACACCTGCTCCAAATAAATAGTTAAATTCATCAATCATCAGAGCCATCAGTTACTAAAAAAAGCCAACTACAGTATGTTAATCTGTTTATATTTTAGTTGTAATTTGTCATATTTATTGTATTTTAAGTTTAGGGAGTTAGGGTCATGGATACAAGAAACCAATGTTGACTGCAGAATGGTGGTCTCATGTGTTTGAGTTCGATGTTTTGTTGACCCCCCCCCCCCCCCCACACACACCACACACACACACACACACGCACACACACACACACACACACACACACACACACACACCTTCCCCCTCTGTGGACTATCAATTTCCTTTGCATTTATAACATAATTTGTTCTTCAACAAATAACGTCTTTGTCTAACAAATGAATGACCTTTTTCACACTAAAAAGATTGCAAAAGGTTGTCAATTTGATCGGCTTCCTTACTAGACTGATACACATGAATTCACCTATTCATCCACATCAGTGTAATACTCACTCTGTGAACATGTATTCCCACTGTTCCCTGACAAAATCCCACGCCAAACTCTGTCCCACTCTGTTGCTGGCGATGGATGTGATGACCGAAGTAACGTCCTGCTTACGGATCATAGCTGAGTTTAAGGTATAAGACAGATACCTGTGAGAACAAAAGAGACAGGCATGACAGTTACATTCTTTCCATTTTTAACTGATCTTTCCACTGGCACATTCCCATTTAGTTTTAAGCAGCTGAAAAAGCCCTCCCTCAACCTATTGAGTTTAAATTGTTTTAGGACTATTGCAAAGCTTCCAACTTCATCAAAATCAATTTGAGGTTCTTGAAGACCTCCTCAGCCGAGGATGACCACCGGAACGGCACATTGGATGAGGTAAGGGTCGTGAGAGGGGCAGCCATAGTGCTGTAGCCGCGGATGGACCTCTGGAAGAAATTTGTGAAGCCCAGGAACCATTCCAGCTGTTTATGTGAGTCAGGGACAGGCCACGACGTAACTGCTGACACCTTGGCGGTGTCCATCTGCATGCTCCCCTGTTCCACGATGTACCCCAGGAAGGAGAGAGATGAGTTCTGGAACTCACACTTTCAGTCTTGACAAACAAAGAGTTCTCCAGGAGCCGCTGAAGGACGCCTGGACATGATGCATATGCTCCTCCTTGGTCTTGAAGAAGTTTAGGGGATTATCCAGATAGACAAAAATGTGCTTATTTAACATGTCCCTTAGCACGTCATTGACCAAGGCCTTGAACACGGCTGGGGAGTTTGTGAGGCCGAAAGGCATCACCAAATATTCATTGTATCCCATGGTGGTGTTGAAGGTTGTCTTTAACTCATCACCCTCCCAGATCCGGGCCAAGTGGTAGGCGTTGCGTAGATCCAATTTGGTGATCCTGACCTCCTGACCGCCTGTTCGTCCCTCAGACCCTGGGGTCTGATGTCCTTTAATGGGCTCACAGCTCCAGACTCACCGACCACCCCGAGATCCAGCGTATCAGGGATGTCCTGCAGTAGAGGTTCTGGTGGGCCACCCTTGAGGAGGACACCCAAGAGTTTGTCAAGGCCTGTCCAAGATCTGCACAGCTTGGATACTTGGTTATAAGATTTGAGTCAAATATAACCCCTAGATTTCTCTCATACTTCTATTGGATGATAAACAACTAAGTTTTGGAACAGCGGAAGAGTTGCACTACTTTAACGGTGTCACCAGGTTTAAGGGCTACATACAGCTGTGTATCATCAGTGTACACATAAAAATTCAAAAGCGGAGGAGATGAGTTGAAGGGGATAACGGTTCTTAACTGTGATGTCGTTAAGGCCCCTGTAGTCGATGCATGGCCTCAGCGACTTGTCCTTCTTCTCCACAAAGAAGAAACCTGCACCAGCAGGTAAAGAAGAGAGGCGGATGATCCCAGTAGCCAGAGAGTCATTGATATCTTTCTCCAATGGCAGGTCAATGGCGCAGTTGTATGAATGATGCAGAGGGAGGGATGTTGCCTTGGCCTTGCTGAACACCTCCTGAAAGTCGTGGTATTCAGCTGGCACCGCTGACAGGTCGGAAGCAGGACCGGAACGGACTACTGGGGTGCGCCGGCTTGCTTCTGGCAGACCTATGACAGGATGAGTTCTACCTCAATTGGATTAATTGGGGTAGAACTCATCCTGTCACAGGTCTGCCATCCAAATCCATTAATCCATCCAGAGAGGATGGCAAATCAAAGGGAACCAGTCTGTCCTTAACATAAGCCACTAACCCCAGAAGGAATGCGGAAGACTCATTAGTCCTCCGGCTCATAGAAACCACGCTGAAAACCTTGCGTAGCTCCGCAGAAAAAGATAGGAAGGATAAGCAGGTTGGAACCGTTTGTGGTAAATTGGTTGCAGCCCTCAGGATCTCCAGCGTAGCGCTGCTTGGTCTGGTACAACTCCTGGCAGTGCAGGTACTGGAGCATGTGGCAGTAAAGCAGGAGAAGGTGCTGGAACTGCCGGCTGGATCAGGGCTGCTGCTAGCTGCTGGACCATGGTGCCTGATGCCGACTGGCGTACCTCAATAGCTACGGTGGCCAGCAGTGTCTCATGCTGTTGGAGGACACCCTCAACCATCTCGAGGCGGGACTGTGGTGAAGTGGTGTGCGCTGGGTCCATAATTGTCCAGATTGTTATGTCACGGGTTGTGTTTGAATTTAAATGCAGCACACAGGATTCCAGGAACAGTTAGTAATGATGTTTAATGAGAGCTTGGCAGGTACAGGGTAGGACAGATAATCAGCAGAGGTAAGTACCAAAGTCCAAACAGACGAACCAGTAGGGGACAGGCAGAAGGTAGAGCAGAGGATCAGGAATCAGACAAGATGAACTTCAAATTAATGTGACAACACTATTGGCTGGGTACATCAGCAGTTGTTTTTTTTGGGAAGCTTCTTTTCATTTTATTGAGCTAATTTAAGACAGTGGGGAAATATAGCATATTTTCCCATCTAACTCGTGAATTAAGGTTTATTTTGACCAAACCAGAGTAGATGATTGTTGGAACAGTGGAAAGTGGACTAACCAAGATGGTTTTGGTGAGTTTTATTTAGTTTCTTTTGGATTTGAATGAGGTGTGTTTTTATGATGCGTTAACAAGGCAATTAAACTGGTGTTAGTTCAGTTAAAAAGAGAAACTTAAATTCAGAAGGTGGTATTTCTCTGTAGAATATTTCTTTTCTTCTCATATTTGTTTGTTTAATTATTATTCTAAAGAAAGTAAGGGAGCTTGTGGAACTCAGCAGATATTTTCAACTTCAGTATTACATCACTACATTACCCTCCTCATCTTTGAAAAAAGATGGAAAGATACACACCTTTGCAGCAGTTGTGTCTTGTTGGTACAGGCCAGTGCAGACATAAGTTTGCTGGCCTCGCTGGCTATGGTAGCATTCTTGAACTGTGACCAGCCAAACTCCCACTCTGCCTCATCACCTGCTTCCATGGCACTGCAGTACACTGCTGATCGCAGGTTAGGATCGATCCTGACAAAAGAGTTGGGTTAACTAATTGATTAACCTAAAAAAAAAAGGGGCATGATCAAATGATGTATAAAATATACCAACAAATTGTGTTGAGGGTTCTCCATCCATTGTTTGAACCATGTGATGGTCAGATTCCGGCATTCTGTTACTCCAGTCCTACAGGCCATATGGAGGGCATTCACCTGGTTATACCTACAGGTAGAAACATTTTGAAGCCATTACAGGAAAATTGCAGATAAATATCCCATGCATATATAAAAACCAAACATTGAAATTAATATCTGGTAAAAAAAGAAAGTATGTTTTGATCGAATGGGATCCTTTGGAGATGGCCCTTTGCCTACATCCAACATGTAGCTTCTGGTTAAATACTGAATGTTTCATTGCTTTTACAAAACTCGCTATGGCTCGCTCCAGATCCGCAAATTAGCCATTAGTGCTTTTTTAATGTGCTGATCTTATCATTTTATATTATCTTATATATTATATACAGTATAAATATATACTTTATCTTGACCTTAAAGTAAATAATATATACATGTACATATAACATAGTATATACATATACATGTATATACTTTTATCCAGTTTTTATCCACTTATATCCAGGTGAGTATACTCACTGGTCAGTGTGTCTGTCAGGAACACGAGTCCAGTCTAATGTCATTCTTTTGAAGTACAGGAAGAGGGGAGTCACCAGCTTCTTCATGTAGTCCTAGAAGTATTACAGAGTTGTGAGTATAGGATGCTGGTTTATCTATAGAACATGCTTTCCCTCCTAAAGGGGCATAAAGACTAACCATGATTGTGTAAATGAACATCTTATAAGTGAGCTATTTCGAGGGTCCAAGAGGTGCTTTTGCTTAGAAGTACTAAAATCCTACATTAGCCAATTTTGAAAAATCTTTGTCCACGATGTAGACAGATAATATAGTGTACCTGCATAGGCTGATAGACTTCAGTACGGTCCAGCATGAGGTAGTAATAGTCCAGATTATCCAGAGCAGACTGCCAGGGCATGTATTCTCTCTCCACAGACAGATAGAGAGTTGAGTTCAGAGCAAGAGTATTTGAGAGCATCTGAGCCCTGCAGAGAAAAAAAATACACTTATTTTAGTTTATTTAATATTAAGTTGGGATATCAATCAGTGAGAATTCCGCCTCCACCCCAATACAACAGAGGTGAATCTGTTTTTTATTGTTTTGTTTTAGTAGTTGAGTGAACTGACCCTAAGGACGAAGAGTGCATGTGTTTTTATGTACTTTGGTCTATCAATGGCAATGTCAGTTGTTCTGTTGGTCCAGAATTTTGGTCAACAGAAAACTTTCTTTTAACATTACATTCGGTCTCAATTTGACGGAAAAATTTTCAGTTTATACAAAAGAAATATGAAACACTAATACTCTCCAGAGGATGACCCCTTTCAATTTTTGGCAATCCATAATCTTTCATCAAGGGCTAAAATGTTGGACAAAAGCAATAAGTCCTCGACATTAAATCACAAAATAGACACCCCCCTGACCTTTAGAACAACACACAGAATAACGTTCTCTGATCCGACGTCCCTATCGGCAGAACAAGATCTTTTGTCTTTGCCTTCCAAAACCATTACAAATCACTGTTGGAAAATAAATATGAATTATGGTGTGACAGCCCAATTTATTAAGGATTAGTAAGGTTTAGACAAAAAAAGTTTGGTTAGGTTTGGTGAAGGATTATGGTTTAGGCTTGAAGAAAAAAATTATGATTCACAAAATTTTGTGTGGGAAGTGGAATCAACAGTGAAACAGGAAAAAGATTGCAGAGAGTCAAGGCATAAGCAATGGAGCTGGAGCAACTGCAGGTGAGACCCTGTGCTGTTAAGGTTTGATGTGCTTTCCACGCTTAAATCTCCATTGAAGAAAAAAAACAAAAAAGCACACGCCAATCAGATTAATAAACTAATGCGGCTATTGAAAATGAAGAAGAGGAGTCAGCACATGAGTCCTGGTCCATTCAGTAGCAAGGTTGTAGATGATGTATAGTTTTTTAGTGTGCTCGTATAATTGCAATGATGAAACCAAAACTTACCAGATCAAATATATACAATTTAACAAAAACGCTAATCTTTTTAGTTTGGACTTTCAGGTCGGAAAAGGCCTTTAGATTATTGAATCCCAGGCCTGTCCTTTGTCAGATTTGTTTGCCTGTGCTGCTTAATCTCCTGATTCTGACCCTTGCTTGCCTTCTGAACCAAGGTTAATTTATTTTGTTACAATGAATACATTTGATGATGCATAAAAAATTAACCTTTCTATGTTTGATTGTCCCAATAATTCCATGAAGACTGTCCTGTTGATCCAGAATGCCGGCACGTGTACTAACAAGAACTACGAAACAAGATCATATTTCATGTCCCATACATGCATGTTACTTACTCGTTCTCCCCAGAGTTTTTGTGCTCTTTTGTCTTGCAGGTTGCCATGGTTTCTGCTTGACGCCTACTGCTACTACTATTATTATTATTACTCATATTCTTAGAGATGTCATTATTATTATTATTATTATTATTATTATTATATAGTTGTATATATTATTATTATTTTTTTTAAATAGTTGTTAGAGGAGCCAAGTATTAAAAGGAAAGTTAAACTCCTTTAATATAATGAATTAGACTGTGTGGCTGGTATATATGCCCCGCCCCCATGTGGCCAACCGTGGCATTGAATTGTTTTTAATGTGGCACCCATAGATGGCATCATGGTCATTAATAGCAGCTGTGCATAGTGCATGAAGTTTCAGGATGCCAAGAGCAGAACATTTTTTCATAAGATTAAATAAGTTACTAAACAAGTGAAAGTTTAAATGTATCTTTTTTCTTTACTTTGGGTTGCCGCCGCATATCATTTATTTTTGTTTTTTTTAGCATAGTTTGACACACACGTACACACACACACACACACACACACACATATAGAAATATGGCTTAATGGATTAAAAGAAGGAAGCCGTAATTTAAATGTATATGAAAAACTCTTTAACGTGCAAGATATTGGAAGGGAAGTAAATAAAGAATTAACTACGGAAAGAAATGGAATGTGAGATCGGAAAAATCACGAAAGAAGATGATGATGTTAAATAACTGTATTGTGTAACCTGTTAGTATGGCAGAAGAACAGGTACAAGGATCGAAAGATGTTCTGTCAGAGCGTGCAAGAGAAAACTGCATCAGTCAGTACAATAATTATTGCCTGATTATGAAAAGGAGAGTGCTCATAAATATTGGTATTTACATGGTCATCGTAAAGATTTCAAAAGAAAGGTGGATGGATTGTAAATGCTCTTTCTGGAGAAAATGTAATGCAGCCTCATGAAATGGAGAGGAAAAATGAGAACGCTTCAGTTGCATCCAAAGGCAACAAAGCATATACTAGCTCCTCAAGTCGCAGAGAAGCGGAGGCCAAGAAAGCAGAGTTGCTTGCACGTGCTGCCTCATTTGACAAAAAGTTAAATTTAGAAAAAGAAGAACTCACTTGAAACGCCTGGCTACTGACACTGATATTGCTGTCACAGAAGCAAGACTTAAAGCTATGAATATCCACCTGAATATCTGAGCTTTATGAAGACATGTGAACAATGCATTGAAGAGAGCACAAGCAGAAACCAAGACAGACTGACTTGCTATTCCTTTTATTAGTCATATTTTATAGTTGTTGTTATTATTATTGCTATTATTCTTCGCGACACCTGGAGTTTTGGGGAGTTTTTCTTTGTGCGCTGCAAGGGTCTAAGGACAGAGGGTGTCGTATGCTGTACAGATTGTAAAGCCCACTGTGGTAAATTTGTAATTTGTGATATTGATATTCACCATGTTAACAAGTAGTAAGAAGTATTTTTCTTGGTTTCACTTGGATGCTAACTCATAGACACTATTGAACCAAGCTGACGTACCTGGCCAAATTGAAAGCATCATCGACAAGCTGGGCTCTGTTAATCACTGGTATAACCTACACAACAGATTATATGTGTTAGAGAGGATATGAAATACAAACAATTATTATACATGCTGAAATTATTCAAAAAAGTAATGGAGAACAAAGAAATAAACAAAGAAAGCATTAACAACCAAGGTCCTGCTTCCATCAGATAGTAAAATCTGTCTACCTGGTGTTTTGAATCAAGCTGAGCGAAGAGGCTTTCCCAGTTTCCAAGGTCATAGTTTACCCGGTAATATCCAGTTACATTGATGTTGGCCAAAACCCACAAACCACCTTTACTCATCTCCAAGTTTACCGCTGAGAAAAAAAGTAAAAAAGCGAGGAATTCAATAGCTTTAATAAAAGAGTTATTTAAAAACATTAATGAAGAACACTGTAAAAAAGGTTACAGTATTTTGCAAACTGCTTATGTAACCAACTGCCATTTATCAGTTTTACAATTAGCATTTTTTTTACACACCTTCTTTTTCCATCAGCCACCAGATATCTCTCTGGACCTCCCCGCTCTTCATCCACCTAACAGGAATCAGCCACTCATAGCTAGGGGAGGTACAATATTACAATATTATTATATTATATACATGATTGAGGCAAGTTAAGGTGGAAGATAAACATAGAAGCCAAGAGGAAGACAAGACATTATTGCCACATATATCAAAACATCTGTTTTACAACATCTATGCATTCTGGATTTAATAACAATGTGAGTTTGAGTCACTTAATAAAGGGGAAGTAAGTCATGAGGGGGGATTAATACGTTTAGAGAAAATATAATCTATGCAGATATTTTGCAGTGAAATGCTGTAGAGTTGCGTACTTGTAAGGTGATTCGACTGTGATGTTAGACTCTTGATCCAGCAGGAAGTGCTTCTGGCATACCTTTCCTGTGGTAGTATCTATGGTAACCACAGGGAGGCCCATCTGGAGCACCCAGCGGTTCATGATTTCACAAACTGGACAAGGAAGTGAAATATTATTGGCTTTCGCCGCCTGTTGACAAATGTGACAGAAAGCATCTATTTTTATTTATTTTATTTGTTAATTTCCTACACATATGTATATATAAAAAACAATAAGAATTAAAGACGTAGATTGAACTGTGGTGGTTAGAATCCAAAAATGGCTTGTGAAGATACCTCTCCTATATAGATGTCAATAGCCATACTTAAAAACAAATAAAAAGGATAAACAGATAAAAACAAATATTACATTATTAATCACAGTTTCAGGACTAAGTCATACAAACCATTATATAAATGTACACTTTACACAGTAGTTTATTTCTTCAAGTTGAAATGCATAACAATGAAGTGCTACAAATCTTTGCAGATTTTTTTTTTGAATAACAATAAAACATTATTACAAAATAATTATTATCTGCAGTGCATTTTTGTAGAAGATTATTATCTAAAAAGTCAAAAATGTTCAACACCGGACTTCTTTCTGCGGATTGATATGATTGGACATGGTCCTATGATCAGAGCGTCCTTAGCAACGGTCTGATATACATAGCAACGGTTTGCTATACAGAAATAACAGACCGTAGAATGGTGAAATTGGCAAAATTGACCAATCAGAATCGAGTATTCTACTGTAATAAACTCCATTAACACACAGTGTAGGGGGTATTTCCACTAGTTCCCATGGAAAAGTAAGCAAACCGAAGCTCATTCTATTCCCTTTCCTCTGCCAAAGAAAAGATGTCCTCTGTCACCTTTATTATTTGAATTGATATATCAATGGAGCCTCTGGCCTTTGCCATCAGGAGTCTCCATTTAATCTGCAGAGTACTCCCTGAGGGATTTGAAAAGGATAGTGCACAACATGTGCAAATCTTGCACAGTCACTACCAGCTCAGACATTTCAAAATATTTTGACATATTTTCCGGGTATAAGGTTATCAACATCAATTTGAATCTTCTGTGCCTAAACCAATGGTGTTACAAGGCTTTAACAAAGCACCTCATGTTGCAGTGAAAGCTAAATGTAATAAAACATATGTAAAATTGTAATATTTTTTGGAAATATAAAAGGAATCTTCCATCTTACCATTTGTAGATGGTTCCACAGGTCATTCCCTACTGTGTTACTGTAGGCAAAGTGTTTGAGGTATGTCTGAAGACAAAAGAAAAACATCTCTTTCAACATCTTGTCATAATTACTTTTTCTATGTGACTGAATGAGTGGGTAATACATCTCAACACCAAAATGTACATATTGTGGTTTTATGCAAACAGACGAACATACACTGAGTCCTTGGACAAAGACTGACTCTGAGAGGAAATCGGACACCATCCTCAACACTGCTGCACCCTGAGGAGCCACAGACAGAGGCATAGGCTCAATCTACCAATCAATGAGTTTACATGGGCAATAAGTACACTTCTATTGTATAGTACAATATATACAGTATATGTTGTACAGTAGTTGAACAATACCAGTAACTCAATGATTACTTTTCCAGTTGCTGAAATGTCTGGTTTTCAAAGTAAATTTTCTGGCCTTACGTAAGAATATATATATTTTTTAATTTCTGTGTACCTTGCTGTATGAGATGGTATCAAACTGCTCACTAATCTGGCCTGGCAGGATAATACTGTCTTCTTCAGAAGACAGAGGATGAGAGGAGGTTAATGCATCGACTGCAAACACCCTGTGGAGGTCATCAAGTATTATCAAGTCTTTCTGGAGCAAGCAGACAGACATGAATGTATTTAGATTTCATATGATGTGCAAAGCTGATGACATAAATGTATACAGTATATTGATTGTCAAGAGGGCAGCAAGTGTCAAATTCAAATGCACAGAAGGTTGTGTTCTCACCACGTTCCATGCAGGCTCAGCATGGTCTGCTCCCAGGTAAGACACATATGAAGCAAAGCCCTCGTTCAGCCAGACCTCATTCCACCAGCGCAGAGTCACCAGGTTGCCAAACCACTGCACCACAGATGACATCAGTCCATTTGTTAACTGAATAAATCAATCAATAGACACAATGCAAAATAAATATAAAAAAAGATATATTCACCATGTGTGCTAGTTCATGAGCAATGATGGTGGCAGTGGTCTCTTTATTTCTGTTGGAGGAGGTCACAGGGTCATAGAGAAGGTTGGTTTCTCTGTATGTCACCAAACCCCAGTTCTCCATTGCACCAAAATAGAAGTCTGGCAGAGCGATTTGATCTGTAGGGAGCAGGTTTAAAGCAGTTTAAAGGAACTGAACTCAAAGTAGCGGCACCACAACTATAAGAATGTGGTTTATCACAAAAACATTTCCTCACTTCCCTCTAGTGGTAGTGTGTGAATAATGAATATAGAAGCTGTTACAATGTGCCTTATTGTGTCCTTATTTAGAAGTATTAAATGTGATATGAAAAATGTTAATGAATTAACTGACTACGCATAGTATAGTGGCCAACTATTGTGAAATAAGAAGCAATATTTGTAAACTGTGAAGCGGAAGAGTACACCTCCTAAAAGGGTGACAGAAGATCTGATTGGAGCAGAGAAGCGCTGAGAGGCATGGACACGCCTAAGTGCCAACAAGGGGCCAATAGGACCTGGCCCCAGCCAACCAATGGGAGAAGACTATACTCAAAAGGCGGCGGGTATAAAATATGTTGTAAACAAGAGATCGTGGCCCTTCTGAGGATCTGTGAGACAGAGTAACTACTTAAATGTGGTCTGTGGAACAGTGAAATGGGGCGGTCCTCAGCTGAGTACTTTTGTATTGCATACCATATCATCATCGAAAAAATACAGTTAATATGAAGAGAAGTTTTCTGAAATTGATTTTGTATGCGTCTCTATTTCCAAATATAAGAACACAACAGTAGCAAGCTACGCAGGGAGAGCAAAGCAACAGGATTCCATAAACCCTGTTGTACTGGCATGGTAGCAGAAATCTCAGTGATGTATATTTGAAAAGCAAGGAAAAATATGTTTACAATATATGAGAGCTCATAGAGAGAAATGCTGTTGTATTTTTATAAAGGGGGTTGGACAAATTATGATCTTATGATGATGTCTTTTACAATATGAGATAACCATTAAACATAGGGTTCCCATCCAAATGTAGTGCACATTTTAACCAAATTGTGAGAAATCCATCAAAGAAAATGTAAATTAATACGCATTCCAATCCACTACCATTACGTTAACTTTAGGAGTTGCACAAATCAAGATAAATGAGGTGCCATCAAACCATTGCAAAAGAAGAGGCAAGCAACGGAATGACATAATTAAAAGTACACAGCAGCAAACCCCAAACAACAGAAAACCATGAGGAAAACATGGTCTTCTATTCTCTCCACACAGATCTGATGTTTTTGTCTGCTGCTATATTTTGTCTTGTCTCAGCTATGTGAAGTATTGCTTGATGGGTATAGTGGTCCTTTGAGCTAAATCATATAGTCAGCATGCTAAAATGCTCACAATGCTGGTGTTGACATGCTGGCAGGAAGAAATGTGTACCATATTCACCAACTTAGTTTAGCATGTTAGCATGCTAGCATTTGCTAGTTAGCGCTGAACAGAAAGTACAACTGAGGCTGATGGGAATGTCATTAGTTGTGCAGGTATTTGGTCATAAACAACAGTATTGGTTTATGACCTTCGTAAATAAGCCACCTAAAATAAGCAAAAAATATAAATAAAATCCATAATTTTAAATGCCCACTTTGGCCCTCGAAAGACGATTATAAAAGCAGGCTCACCTGACTTGCTCAGAGGGTAGGAGATGTTATAGTACAACTGGAAGAAGTCCAGGATAGGTCCAGTCACATTGAGAGCATAGTTTCCCTGTCCCTGCTCAATGGCCGTCCTGCGAGCCCAGATACGGATCTGACACACAACAGCAAACTCTTATGTGTATTATGTGTTATCATGCATAAAAGTTTTTAAAAGTCTGAAGTGTAGATATTTTCATACAGAATAAACTAATTAATTAATATGTACAGTACATACATGTATATTAACAACATAGTCAGTAAACCACCTCCAAATGATTTATGTTTGTGTTTAGAAATAAAATATTTCATTAATCAAATATTTGGTGAATAATCAATATCTTTGATAATCAGTTATAATTACATCACAATATGAAGCTTTGGCTGATGTTCATTAGGGAAATTTTCCTGCTGTTTTCTCTTATTTTACAGCTCTAATGTACTCTATCACTTCCGCTTTCCCACACTGTCAAAATTCCTTTCAAACTTCTGACGTCACCATGTCTGACCAATGATCTTTCGTTACTCAAGCCAATCAGTGGATGTATGTTGGTCTTTGAATATCACTACATTGCTTTTATTCTGTCTGTCAGACCTACGATAGTGCATACGATTCATGGTCCTGAGAAGGTGCATTTTATTAATTGCATTTACGCTGGACCACTATACTGTCCGAGGTTGCTGTATGCTAGTTCAAATGCAGGCTAAACGTTGAAGTAAACCTGAACTGCCATCTTCATATGTTGGTCTTGACCGACATGTTTTCTCAGTGAGCATCATCAGTTCTTCTTTTAATCTCTGTCAGACATCTATCCATCTTGTATTTAGAATAATCTGAATCTTACTAAAATTTTTGTTCTTTTTGTTACTACATTTATCAGGTTTATAGACCTTTTTCACAGCAGACATTTTGACTAGTCACAAGAGAAAAACAGAGGTGGGATTCATAACAAAAATGACGGCACTGCTCCAGGAATTATTGCACTGTAATGCAAAAACTTGTAATGTATTCCGACACCTGTGTTTTACAGGTCATATTGTCTGCTGGGAAACTGGTCTGTTTAATTTTAACCACTGCATTAAAGTAATGAAAATGGAAGATAATATCACAGTTACCAGAGTGTCTCCTTGTGTAGCACTGAGGTGTGTGTAGTCAGAGATGACCACGGCCAGTAGATAGGTGGACATTGTCTTGGTGGGCTCAAATGTGGTCTGCGTCACAGCTAATCCATCAATAGTGATGTTAACAATATCTTAAAAGACACAAACACACAGTTAAACAAGCTCTAAACAATAATACATGTATTCATATAGCAATGGGATGTACATGAACGTTTACATGTTGAATACATTTTAGGAGAATTATAAATGTTTCTGGATGGTTTGTGTCTGTATTTCTCAGACAGCAGCTCTGCCTGGTCCTGTGCAAAATGACATTTTGGATATTTTGAAAATAGATTTTTCTTATTCACCCCAAAATGTGCAAGTCATTAAATTACCCAAAACTATGCAACGTAAACCTTGGCCTTTGGGGGCCCTTGGAGGTCTAGGAGCCAAGAGTTGCCTGCCTCAAATGAGCATGGCTAGGTATGGAACTTTTAAAACTCTGTGGAGATAATTGTAGCATATCAATCAACCAATCAATTTTATTTGGCTCATGTAATCATATAAGATATGATTTATGCCTACAAAATGTGTTTAAATAGAATTAGGGGCAGTTGTATTCTTAGGCAGTGATATATCTATTTGCCTGCAACATAATGATTGATCATTTTAAATGTGAATTTATGCAAATACTCTGTTTTGATACATGTAGACTGTACTGACCACTTTCCATGCCATTGGACAGGGCTACAGTTCCAGGGGGGTGGATGAGAGTTACATAGAAAACAGCTTTCATGGCTGGCTCATCGAAACAAGGAAAGGTCTTTCTGGCATGAGTGGGATGCATCTGAGAGGTGGCAACAATCCTGAGAAAAACATGTTGAACACAATGTAGAGATTTGAAATTAGCTCACGAAAATGAATCTAAATATAGATATTGTCAGACACAAAATAGAGGACTTACTTTAGAACTCCATCTTCTTCATATTCACTCCTGTAAAAGCCTGCCAAGTCGTCAGCTAGTTCTCCAGTGAACTCTGTGTACAGCTGATACTTTTGTTTTTGAGTTAATTTACTATTCAGCTGGATAACCAGATACTGGGTATTAGGCTGCAGCCAGGCGGACTTAATACTGGGAGCAGACCCCCCATCTGGAGAATTGGAGAAAAATAGAATTGATGAAGGGAAAGGTGACACAGCATTTTGTGCTGAGGATAAGATCTAAATGGCTCGTAGCAATAAAATGCTGCAGGATGAGGCCAACCCGGAAGTTACTATCACCCTGGTTCCCTCTACAAAAAGCCAAAGGGATTTTCGATTGGATTTTGGATTATTCAGAAAATAAACTCTGTGGCAAACAAAAGCTTATGATACTTACTGTTGCTCTTCGGAAAGATAAGATCTACAATCGCTATGTGTAAAAAGCTAACGTCAGGCTATACATGTGAACAAACTACACCACGGTCGTATGACTTCAACATCACCACCACTAAGCTTCAAACATGGAATGTGATTTTGCAGCAGTCAAACAGAACTACAATTGTAAAATACTATAAATTGATAAATCTACAAGTTGGAAAGTTTGAGTTAAAATAGTTTGCATGAGCTCGAGTATAAACAAAACGAGGCTGTAAAGGCGGATGACATTTAATACCCCGGGCTGTTTATGGTGTGAACATTTTTAAATCTCTCAGGTTTTTGTTAATCACAGACCCAATTTCAGGCATCTAACAAGAAACCCATTCTAATACCCATTGGCTTCGAGAATAAGGAACAGGAAGTGCAAAAATGCTAATTTATTTCCGGGTTTTAGGACTTATCCCTGTAGAACTCTATGGCCCGGTACCCCATACTCCCAGGACTCCCAGGTGGACACAGTCGTAAGCCTTTTCTCATTCCACAAAACCCAAGTAGACTGGATGGGCAAGCTCCCTTGAACCCCCAGCAACCATGCAAGGGGAAAGAGCTGATCCATTGTTCCACGGTCAGGAAAGAATTCCCATTTCTCCTGAATCTGAGGTTCGACAATCGGTCTGATCCTCGTTTTCAGCCCCCTGGTCTGCCACTCAACAGGCACTGTCCCCGACCTCAACATCTCAGGGCGAATCCCGTCCACGCCTGGCACCTTGCCACGGAGGAGATTCTGGACTACATACATGTTTTCTTTGCTACCATAAGTCTCTGTGTGTGTGTGTGTGTGTGTGTGTGTGTGTGTGTGTGTGCGTGCGTGCCTGCCTGCATGCGTGCGTGCGTTGACTGTACCTGAAGCAATGAGCCTAGCAATGTGTGTGTTGTCCAGTTTGGTGTAGTTGAGTGTGTTGGAGTGGATCAAGATCAGATTTGTTTCTTTCACACACTCAAACTCCACAGTGGATTGACCTAGTGAATGAAAGGAAATAGCAAAGACATTAAAGAGGACATATTAAGCAAAATGCACATATCCATCGCTTTAAAACATAAAAACACATTTGTCCATCCTCTCTCTTTTTCTACCAACTATCGGTAGATGCATGTAAAAAGGTGATATCCAGATGCTGGATATGATGTCCTTTGGGTTGCTGTGTCATTGAACCACCACCAGCTAGGTGATCATTCCTGCCGGCAGAGTATCTGCTGAATTGACCTCACTGTCCACCATTGTGATTCACTGTTATCCCTGCCTACATAAAGGCATGATTTAGTCTTCCATCCTTATTTGTATCTTATGTTTGGGCAAGTAACCTCTGTAAATGTGCATGTATTTACGTCAATGCAGATTTTCCGAGTGGAAAATTATCATGCAGAATTACAGCAATATTAATTTTCCTACTATGGCATGACCCATGTGTTTCTGTTTGTTGCAGGGAATGTGCATTTGCAGCAATGGACCTTCTGAGTAATGGCTGTTAGTTTTTAGGACAATGGGCTGCCAGGCTTTTGGTCAAATGGGACATTTGTCAGGCTATACGGGTTGTTTCAGAAAAATTGGCTACAATTGACAACCCCCGACCTGTAACCTGCAGTGCACCAACCACTTATTTCTAGATGGCTGCTTCTATACAACAATGATTGTAAAATATATAAATAATCTTGTTTCTCCACCACAAGTAACCTCAATAGACTCGGAAGCTATGCAGCAACAAGACTGTAAATAAGAAGCACCGTTAATCACCTGTAAAAATGTAGAGGCCAGTGTTTGGGTCACAGGTGAGACGAGGCCACAGGGTGATGTTGTAGTAGTTAGGGACCAAAGCAGTGGAGAGACGATAGCTGAGCGGAATAAAGAGATCACTGAACTAAATAAAATGATGTGTTTACTTTGTTCATTGCAGGCTTATTATCCTCTCCTTAAAGTAGAACTGAGTGAAATGGAAAAGATAAGAAGCAGATCACATTGTATTCCACGATCATCATTATCACACATCTGGAGATTCTCATATTACATTGGGCTTCATGTTTTATGATTCACAACATTTAAAAGAAATACCACAGTGTGATTACTGTTATAATAATTTATAGTAACTTGTAAATAATTATTTACAAAATGATATAATCCTCGTATTAAAAAAGGTCACCCAACCTAAATACAGTTCTTGTTAGTAACAGTAATTGTTCTCCAAAACAACCCATATGACCCCCAGATTGTGATGAAGGTTTGGTTGGGTATAGGGAACAGTTGTGGTAAGGGTTAAAAGAAGACAACACAGGCACAAGAAGCAGGTTTTATTCTGTGAAAGTCACATGATTTGTGCTACAACAACGTCACGCAATATCCAACTTTGCAACTGACAAGCAACAGCCGTAATTCATACAACCATCGGAGGGGGCTTGTAAAGACAGTGTCAACAGGGGTTGTTTTGGTGTTTGAACAAATTACCAATAATAAGAACAGTCTAATATGTCAATATTTTAATAAATGTACTATTAAAATGAAAACTAAAGTTCTATATATAATTTGTCCATGGTAAAGATTAGAACATTATTTTGGAAGTATACTCTTTACATCAGTAAACCTAACTATAACTGATTGAGTGAGACAGATTCACTGAATATGTTGTCGTGGAAAGTTTGAATTAAGTCTTTATACAAATTACCAGTGAAGTCTATAATACTGAAATAGAGATTCTTGAGAAATAAACTTGTCCTTGGAGTATTTATTCTCTGCGCAGGGAAGGTTCAACAATCATTCAGAGTGCAAGCAGTCTGGGTGAGGAAGAACAACTGTATGTATGTGTTCATGCATTTTAAAGGAGAGTGCAGAAGGGAGGGGTGGGTGAATCACACAGCTGTCCGCACATGATACAAAACAAACTGTGGTTGGGCGCGCATAAATCATATTACTGAAACTAAACTAATGCAACTGAAACCTACTCCCAAAAGGAGTTGTTATACAGTTTAGAACCTCCTGTTAGAACAGTGGAAAGTACCTGACTGGTACAGTGGAACAACTACTGAGACAAACTCATCTACAATATATAAGAGCACAAAAAGCATATCATGAAATTTGCCATTACATTATATCCCTCATATTACTTTTTGCATTAAGTTTATAATGCTTTTTTTTCTCTATGAAATTAACTACACTTACAGGCAAAGTGTAATTTAGTAAATTGATCCAATCTTCGACAAAGGGTGAATTAAACATGAATAACCCTAAGAAATAACTGCAATATAAAAACATTCTAATATAGTTACATATTACATATATGATAGTGAAAGATACATGTAAGCTACATATTGTGCAATAGGATGCACACATATAATTTCACTGCAAGACTAAGCAGGATCTATATACTGTACACATTGTTTGTCAACCAATAGACAAACAAGATAAACCACCTGTATATTTAAGTCATGGTACCCTCACTAATAGACAGTTATATCAATACCTCTCTGAAAAGTTCCAGCAAGAATATTAGATTACACTGCATTTGTTTTAAATAGGTGAACCTGATAAACTGATAGTTCACCTGCCTTTTTTTACTTACTGAAGTCTTTTAGAGACTCCAAAACTTAGCTGTGAATATAGTAAATTGTAGGACTTCATGTCCCTATATCTTTTCAGTTTATGTTGTTTTATCACTTGTAGTCGTGTCACAAAGTTTCTATGGGAACTTTCTATATGCTCAAACAGGGATAACAAATAAACCAGGATTAGGGATAGCCCAAGATTTCATCAAGTTTATTTCTCATTCATGTTGTATTGCACCATTTTCACCATCATGTGAGGCACATTGGATATGTGTATCTGTCTACACTTTTAACTTTGAGCAAATTTTGTATTCCTTTGAGGACACAAATGTGTCAAATTTTTTGCCAAACCAATGTCCTACCTGTCCCAAGGTGCTGTGATATTAACACCATCATCTCCTCCCGTCAGGGCAATAGTCCACAACGTTATAATGGTTGCCATGGAGACCAAGGCTAAAACCACAAACAGAATGCACAGCTTGCTGACTCGGCAGCTTTTTCCCATGGTCGAATAAACAGCACAGAAGTCCGACTGCTATATTTGGGCTTAGTCACTGTGAAGAAATCAGTGAACTAAAACTACTAATTCACAATTTAGTGGCACTTAAATTATTGCTATAATGCAAATCATAAAAGTTCTGACTAAAACTAAGTACATCTGGTTCGCTGAGTCTCAGATTGCATGCAGAATGACAAACAGAAGATTACGCCAGCATTTAACCGTTGACAACCGCCCCCACCCTCCACCCCCACCCCCCTCCTCTCTCCCTCTTTTAACCTCCTTTCACCATTTGACACCAATGGATGATATATTAGGACAGAACAGCTCTCATGGGAATGGTGCAAGTGGAAACTGTTGATAACCATCTCCTAAAGTGAGTGATAAGAGTGATGAATTGTCTACAATAATGTTTTAGTGGATGTTACATATCAGTCATAAAACAAGGCATGCCTGCTAAGAATTGGTGTTTCCTGATATAAGGTGTTTCACTGTCGATACAAGATGATGTAGTTGTGTTGTTAGGAAAGGGGTGAAGACAGAGAGAGAGACAGAGAGAGAGAGAGACAGAGAGAGAGCGGGAGACAGAGAGAGACAGACAGAGAGACACAGAGAGAGAGACAGAGACAGAGAGAGACAGAGAGAGAGGGAGAGATAGAGAGAGACAGACAGAGTGACAGAGAGAGAGAGAGAGACAGAGAGAGAGAGAGAGGTAGAGAGACAGACAGAGAGACAGAGAGACAGAGAGAGACAGAGAGACAGAGAGAGAGACAGAGAGAGAGAGGGAGAGAGAGAGAGAGAGAGAGAGAGAAACTCTCAGTAAAAACTACATTAAAAAGACTAAAAAACAATGTTAAGAGAGAGAAGAACAGTCTCACGCAGATGACTAAAAGGACACTTGTTAAAAACAGCAGGATTAATAACAGAGATAAAAGCATTTGAGGGGATAGCGCCATGTAAAATCTTCCACAGGAGGTCGGCGGTCCGTTTTTTGAGGGGAGGCTTGTATAAATGTATCAGGTGTTTCCTGATATAAGGTGTTTGACTGTCGATACAAGATGAGGTAGTTGTGTTGTTAGGAAAGGGGTGAAGGCAGAGAGAAAGACAGAGAGAGAGAGAGAGAGAGAGAGAGAGAGAGAGAGAGAGACAGAGATTTTTTTTTTTACTTTTTCAAAAACACTTTATTTACAACATTTTCCATAAACAACAAATTTTCCAATACATAAAATTGCTCAAACTTTTTTTTTAAAACTACCTCATAAAAACTTGTGCAAAATGCAATTCTTCGTCACTGACGGAACATATAATATTTTTAAAACACCAACGTTGTTTAAACGTGTCTAAATCTCCTATATGTTTATAAAACCTGAACTGGAGCCAGAGTCTCGCCCTAATGTTGCACAGCCAGACTGCTTTGGCCTCCTGCCCTTCTCTGTTCTCCACTCTGTTTTTTCTGCTTATGTATATGGCCATCTTAGCTTCTCCTGAGAGGAAATTTAGGAGCTGCCACTTTTCTTTGTTCGCTTTTTTGTAGGCAGCTCCCATGATAAAAACACTCTCAGTAAAAACTACATTAAAAAGACTAAAAACCAATGTTAAGAGAGAGAAGAAACTTAAAAGTCTCTTACACTCGCTAAAAACATGGAAAACAGTCTCACGTAGTTGGCAAAAAGGACAGTTGTTAAAAACAGCAGGATTAATAACAGAGATAAAAGCATTGGAGGCGATGGCGCCATGTAAAATCCTCCACTGGAGGTTGGCGGTCCGCTTTTTGAGGGGAGGTTTATATAAAATCCTCCACTGTGGGCCAGGTCCACTTCCTCCACCCAGCCTGGTACTCCACACAGTGGAGGGCCTGTCACTGAGTATATTTTTTTTAATACTTTTTACGCAGTTCCCATAAAAGGCGGTTTTATCCGCCTTATACAGTGACAGTTTCTCAGGGTTTTTGACCTTGAGCAGGGGGCCGGTCAGTTCTCCGAGCCCTGGGCTTAGGTAGATTTCTGGAAAGGGATCTGCTGGGTCTGGAAAAGCCTTTCCATCGCCGTAGTCCTTAATGAGGCTTCTCTCCTTTCCAGACAGCCTCTGGCTCCAGAGCTCCAGGATCCTCTGGGCCATCCGGAGAGAGTTCAGACCCAGCAGAGAGCCCAGGGCCCGGGCATCGCTCAGGTCCGGCCCCACTGCATCCACCAGCTGTTGTAGAGTCAGGGTCCTGGACCTGCACAGCGCCACCATCAGGCCAGGTGTGACGCTGCTGCAGATGTCTAGCCTGGCTCTATGAATTAGAGGCTCATTTAACAACCAGTGCAGAGAGTCAGACTTTGTGCACCTTTTTTGATTAAAAAGGGCCCAAGACTTAAAAACACCCTGATAAAACGGATGCAGCCCACTTAACTTTAAACATTTAGAATCAGTTAAAAACAGAGCAGCATCCAGCCCCAGGTTACTCACACGTCTGAGAATGCAGCTGGCCACATCTCTCCACACCAAATCAGCCGGGCCTGTAAGATATTTCTGTAAAAACTGGAGTCTAAAAGTGGCTGTTCGGCTGGCCAGGTGGACAAGGCCCTGCCCCCCCTCCTCTCTGGATAAAAACAGCACCCCCTGTGGCACCCAGTGTAGACCATCCCAAAAGAAATCCACCATCTTTTCCTGTATTTTGGCTAATAAGCCTGAGGGAGGGTCTACACAGGTCAGACGGTGCCACAGTTGGGATGCAACAAGGTTGTTTAAAACCAAAACCCTACCTTTAAAAGACATTTGAGGGAACAGCCATTTCCATTTGGAAATCTTTCCCTCAATCTTTTCTGTGACGTTCTCCCAGTTCCTCTGGACCACGTCCTCCTTACCCAAAAACACTCCTAGATATTTAAAGCCATCTTTTTTCCAGGCCAGGTTCTGGGGAAGAACTGGGAGACCGCCACGCCACTCACCGATAGCGAGGGCTTCACTTTTCTTCCAATTCACCCTCGCTGCCGATGCTGTACTAAAATCCTTTATAATGTCGATTAAAAAGTCTGCGTCCCTCTGGCTTCCAACAACAACCACTATATCATGAGTGGCCCCCCCCCCAGGTAAAAGCAGACCTTGTAGGTTGGAGCGTATTTTGCAGAGGAGAGGTTCCAGGGAGAGCGCATAGAGCATCCCCGACAGAGCACAGCCCTGCCGGACCCCTCTACACACTCTAAAAGGAGCAGACAGACCACCATTGAACTTCAGCATACTCTCAACTTCACTGTACAAAACCCTGATCTTAGCTATGAAACCAGGGCTGAACCCAAACTTCTCCATCACTTTCCAAAAGAAGTTGTGCTCAACGCGGTCAAAAGCCTTTTCCTGATCTAGAGAAATCAGACCAGTATTAATGCCCAATGAGCTGGAGACCTCCAAAACGTCCCAAATCAGGTAGACATTGTCTACCATGGACCTGCTGGGCACACAATAGGTTTGGTCCCGGTGGATGACCTGCTCCATAGCCCTCCCCAGCCTGGTGGCCAGGGCCTAGGACAGAAGCTTGTAGTCCACACACAGCACAGGGTGCCAGTTTCCGATGTCCTGCAGGTTTCCCTTCTGAGGCAGATGTGTTATTACCGCTCTGCGGCAGGACATCGGCATGGAACCAGACACCAGACTTTCATTAAAAACATCTAAAAGATCATTTGCTTTTGCATTTGTTCGATAGTGTCTCCACCTGTGTCTCGTTATCCCCTCTCACTTCCTGGTGTATATAGTCTGTGTGTTGTTTGTCCCTTGTTGCCAGTTTGTCCATGTTCGAGAGTTCCAACGTCGTTCCCATCGTTCCCGTCGTTCCCGTCTTCCCGAGTTCCTGAGTTCCTGATTCCCCCCGGCTTCCTGTTTCTGTGACCTGACTCCGTCTTCGCCTGATCCCTGTGTTCGTGTTCCCTCGTTCCTTTCATGGTTGGTGTTTTCAGTTTTTGCCTGTCTGTAGTGTTTGGTTTGGTTTGGCTTTTGAATAAAGCTCTTTTTGCTAAACTCTCTGGTTATCTGCGTTTGGGTCCTCATCGTTACCTCATCCTTGATAGTACGAACTGGCCACAAGATGGACACAGTAGATCATTTTGACGAGGAGATGATGGATCTTTCATTCACTTTGATATGCCTCATCAAGGAGTGGAAGAGAGCCCCCTGTAGGGAGCTCAACGGGATGGCGCTTAGCATGGCCCACAGAGAAGTGGCGGAGACACCTTGCTTATTCAGCTCTTTTACTATCTCAAGGCCTTTCTCGACACCCCTGATCCAGACTGTCGAGCTGTGTCGGTCCCCTGTTCCCACTGTTGACCTGCATTGGTCTCCTGTTCCCGCTGTCGAGCTGCGTCGGTCCCCTGTTCCCGCTTTCGAGCTGTGTCGGTCCCCTGTTCCCACTGTCGAGCTGGGTCGGTCCCCTGTTCCCTCTCTCAAACCCCGCCTCCAGTTCCCCTCCCCCTTGTTTTTTTACTTCAACATGTCGGCCATATACATTTTCTTTTTCTGGCTGTTACTTAAACCATCGCTGTTGTCTGATGCAAACTCTTCCTCATTGGCACTTTCCTCTGTCTGACCCTGCCTTCTTGCAGTCTGTCCTTCATCCCCAATTTAGATTTTTTTTTGCTTCATTAGTTTTTTTTTTTGCCCTTCTTCTTTGTTTTGTGGCAGGTTTTTGTTTTTTCTTCCCTATTTCCGACTCTTCCTCCTCCATCTCGGCTTCCTTGACCTGTTCACCCCAAGTTCTTTTATCGACTATATCATTGAAATTCATTTCACTGTTATTTTCTGTCTCTGTCTGTTCTTTCTGGTCTTATTTTTCACTGTTATCTGTTTTATTTATCTGCTCCATATCATTTTCACCTGTTTCTTTGTCTTTTTCACCCCCAACTTTACTTTCTCCTGCCTCACCCAAACAACCTAGCCCACTTTCTTTTACATTATTATTATTATTACTACACATACCCTGTGAAATATCACCATATATCTCGTGCACCAGGTCGGACACGACAGTGGCGCAGCCCACCTCATCCGCAGCAACAGCAGCGGCGTCCCCCACCGCCCGCCGCTCCGTTACAACTGGTACAGCAGCGGGCAGCCCAGCAACAGCGCCAGCCGTCTCACCCGGCCCAGGCGAATGCGGCTCCCCGTGCCTCGGACAGGCCCTCGTGGTGTGTCCCTCCTCTCCTTAACCAAAACACTTCATAACTGATGAAGTTGCAAAAATCACGTAGTCATAATCATCTACTTTAACGTGGAAGTGGAGGTTGAGCTCCACATCCCGGTTATTAAGTATCATATACAGCTGTCTGCGGTGATACACTACGAGCTTCAGTAACTGAGACTCACATCCAGACAGCATCTTCTTTACCGGGGAAACTATCTTCCCGTGTCTGGACACCTCTCTACTGAGGAACTCATCGGTTATGAAGGGAGGGATGTTGAACAGAATCACTCTGCTTCAGCAGGGTCAGTGGCTGAACCTGCACAAACACATTGTTCACCACGAGACCTATCTTGATGACGCGGTGCACCTTCTCCACCTGGTCCAAGAATACGACAATGGCGCTGTTCATCCGTGCCAGCAACTTCACACTGCCGTGTGCGACCTTCTCCCCCACAGCAAGCCCGATCTTCTCCACGCTACACGGGAATCCGGCAGATATCTTGATGCTTCCTCGTGAGCTTGATGAATTCTCCATTTACCATGGCGTCAGATGCCAACCGGCGCGACACCGGCAGGATGGAAAACCCAAACTACACCCAACTACAAGCACCAAAATGAAACTAAAGTAAACTGTCACCAATAAACTAAGTTAAATTAACACCCATTATTAACAACAAAATTCACAAAAGCTCAGCGCTCTAGATAGATAGATAGATAGACAGATAGACAGATAGACAGATAGATAGATAGATAGATAGATAGATAGATAGATAGATAGATAGATAGATAGATAGATAGATAGATAGATAGATAGATAGATAGATAGATAGATAGATATCTAGATAGATAGATATATATCTAGATAGATATCTATATATATATATAGATATCTATATATATATATAGATATA
>CALSCE010010634.1:912865-944804 GCA_943593645.1 Bovichtus variegatus
TATATATATATATATATATATATATATATATCTATATATTTATATATATATATATATATATATATATATATATATATATGCTTGGCGTTAAATTACCTAATGTACTTTGCGTAAATTAACCCTAGCCAAGTACTTTTGTTCCCTAAACCTAAAAAAGTTGTTTCCTGTGAACACAGAAGTTCATTTTGAAAAGACAGTGTATACAAGTTACTGACAAGTTTCAAGAGTGGAAACTGACATGTGCAAAACTGACACTAGAGGGGTAAGTAGATCAAAGTTTAACCAATCTGCCATATTTGATGAGTTAGAGTGAGAACTTTTGGAATATAATATATATGATAATATAAGTGGTACAATAATGACTGGATACAGGAACCATAATATACTGTACCTACTACATTTAGACAAACAGCACAACAGTACATTTTCAACAAATGTGTTTATTCTTCTTTCCAGGATAGAGTACAATTATTGCCTTCAAATATCAAAAAATATCCACTGTCAGCACAAGATGGAAATCATTGCCTGTAAAGTGTTCTATAGTTGTACTTTTACATGTACAGCAATATCCAGTGGACACAGAAATGTTAAGCATCTCATTTTTAAAGGTCCACGTATTTACATATATCCAGTTTATAATTTATTTTGTGTGTAATATCTGTAAAACTAATGAAAATGTTGGATGTATTATGTATAACCACAGCTATATTTGCTATACGGACCTTAACATATAGAAGAACAAGGATGTTATGGGATTCCCTTCTTTTATCAAATCCTATGAAATCAAAGGTCACAAATCACAATAAAGCTGTCTTATGATGTTCTTTTGCAGTTTGTCACAGAGGAGTTAATTTTAATTATGTTGTATTGTTTTGTGTTTTACCCTGATTGAAATAGACATACAAAATAAGCATGCTATGATCACAACATAATTGTTTTGTTTTTGCAATATCACTATATAATTAATCTGACATTAAAAGAAAACACAATTTTTGACATGTCAAAATACAAAACAATCCCCAATTATAAGAGAAGGCTTTGAAAGCATGAACACAATAATAACTCGACTCGACATAACTCTTTTTTCATAAAATTGTAATATTGTTATTTCAGGAAGACAAGTAGAATTTAATACTGATATTAAAAAAGTAAAAAACAAACAAATCTGTCTAAATTAAAGTATCAACATTTAATTTGTAGTTTGTACTTCTACTTTCAAGGATTTAAAATAAACTGTAATTCTCTTTTTATCAGCAGGCAAATCCCATTTATTTTAAAGATGATCATATTATGTGGACCATACAAACTACCTCTGTCAGGCAGAGCTAAAGTAAATTTGTTGCGTGAAATCTCTTCATCCAAGAACAAGTAAATACAGAGCTAGTACAAGGCTTCATTAGGTTCTGCTTCATCAGCGAACCAATCAATAACATTCTGCTTGTTCTCTGTGATCCATTTAATATTGCTGATGGTTCTCTCAATGGACTGATCCACTGCCAGGGTCCCAGAGCCGAAACCAACCTCAGAGTTATCTTTCTTAAACTGCTTTAGCTGTCACAACAAACAAAACATAAAGTGAGGTGATCATCAAAAAGTGCAGTTGTTAGTACAGACACAGTAAGACCAGAGTAAACTGACTTTAAGGCCAGTCTGAGTAGAGACACAATTTTTCGTACTTGAGTACATGACTTGATTTAGGGACAGTACGAAAATATTTTATTATAAAAATCAATTCAAAATAGATTTTTTTTTCTTTATCTAGGTAATCTGGGACCCCTGCACACTTGAGGCTTTCCTGTGCAATAACCTGCGCCAGGGCAAAGCCACTCGCTGTGGTTTATGTGTAGCTTGAGCCCCATTAATATGTTTGCCCCATCCCGGACTCCAAATAGTAAATCTTCATATGCATTAGATGTGCTGTTGTTGTCTGAGTCTGACTGTCTATGGTAATCATAATACTATAATGACAAACATCTCTGTGTGTGTATATGTGTGTGTATACATATACTGTATGTGTGTGTATCTGAGTTTCGATTTTCGAGCCAACCTTTGGACCAATCTACTTCACGATTGGCTAGTTTGCATTCTGGTCCGTCTCGAAAGGGTGGTCTCTGTGGTCAAGTGAACTCCGGAGCAGTTCATTTCTTGTGTGAACACCATTCGAGTCAATCACAGGAAGTGTACAATTTATGTGTCTTTTCATTGGTTACATTTTTTTTTACTTTTCCTGTTTAGGTGAACTAGTAGCCCATTTGCACAAAAACGAGACAATAATTAGCTAGCTAGCACACCCCGCAGTTCCCCTGTCTCACTCCCTGCCACTAGGAGACCAGTTTGCCGCAGCTCCGTGGTCTCTTTGTGGCGGGGAGTGAGGCAGAGGGACCGTTGTTCAGAACCAGCACTGCCAGTGGGCACCAGCCCACTTTTCGACTCATTCTCTGTAACCTGTGTAGTCTGAAAGCACGGTGGTATTAGAAAGCTATCAAGCGAACAAGCCCAACATTAAATAAGTCAAATTCTATCATCAAACATCACACGGAGCAAGGAGCCAACTGTGTGACCAATAATCAAACGTCATTTCCACCACATGACATTTGTTTAGAATTTCTGGACCGTTTGTGATATGCCTTTGTGAATGCAACCAGGACCAGTTGGAAGATTTAAACAATGTTTTTTTTAACATTGGTTTTGATTCAAGAACCAGACATTTAATGCGGCTGTAACACCACTGTTCCTCCGCTCATGTGCAATACACCCCGTCACTATTTATTACTACTCTTACTGTTTTTACTTACCTACGTTACTGTGCAATACAATCTCGTGCAATACGAATGTGCAATATATGTCTTTTTAGTATGTATTATTGTTACCACTGGCTGCTAGAGTTTTACTCTCACTGTTCACTTTCTGTATTACTTACCACTTACTTACTTACTTACTTGTTGTTGTGTTTTTTGTACTTATACATTCGTACTTAACCTTTATCTACACTGTCCCTTTGCTGCTGTAGCGCTGTAAATTTCCCCGCTGTGGGACGAATAAAGGTTTTCTGATTCTGATTCTGATTTTGATTTAGGTGTGAAGAAACATTGTTGACAAAATGGTCTTGAATATCTAACCTGTTGAAGCTCGAATTCAGTGGAAAAGCGCTTGGTGACTCCATTGATGAGGTTTGAGAAGGAAAATGATCCACCACCATACCTGTGAATGAAAGCAAATTGAAGACATAACCGATAATCAGATCGATTTGTATGCAAATTGAATACAATTGGTAAATAAAATTTCTTTACACTGAGTTCACTTTTCAAAACTATTCAGAGTTTTTTTTGGTTGAATTGCACTATCATGCCTTGTGCAGTAAGGGCTGCTAGGCTGGCCGAGGTGGAGATGATGGGTGAAGCTGGCCTCCCCTTGTCTGAGCAGTTGACTTCAGCCCTACCTACCCATTCTTGGCGTTGCGCCGAAGAGACTGCGGGTGCTCTGCCCAAGAAGAAGACTTAGTCTTATTGCAGCCACTCAATTTAGGATGCCTCCTGTGCCTCCAGGCCTGGCTCCTGTTCCTCAGCTCATTGCTCCTCAGAGGGAGCAGAAGACGGCTCCATGGGGACTGTCATTTGCATGGCACTGGCTCGCCTGCAGCTGGATGTACGGCAGTCAGAATCTACATCTGCTAGTGCATTCTTTAGGTGCACACCGGCACCCACCACCTTTTTTTGTTCCTCCCTCTGATGAGTATCTAAGGGAGTTGCATGCACACTAGGGCTCTCTCCCGTCTTACCCCTGATGGCCGAACCCTGGCAGCCATGTAGGATGCGGCAAAATTTGGCCTTAACCACATGTCAGCTATTGAGGCTACCATCGCTTCCCTCATAGTTTCCCCTGACGAGGCTCTGAAGAAGAATGCCAGGTGCCCTTGACCCCAATGTCTGGTAACTGGCTTCTAAGGCTTATGATACAGCATAGGCCGTATCGGCAACTCCCTCTCTCACCTAAGGCTCGCCCTCCCTCCCTGCAGCAGGATGCTTTTGTCGCTTCCTCTACCAGCCTCAGTGAGGCTTCATTACAGGCATTTGCCCTGATGTCAAAGGAACTTTGGTGCCTGATGTCAACTTTGGTTCAGACTCGTCGCCAGGATTGGCTGGCGCAGTCACCCTGGTCAGAGACAAGTAGAAGGACCCTTCGTACTGTCCCAGTGGAACCAGAGGAGCTGTTCGGCTCAGCTGCCCTAGAGCTGCTAGAGTGGACTGTCCAAGCTAGTCAGACAAGACAGCAGTTCTCGGGTCTTCGTAGGGAGACCCGAGACCCCCCCCCTAGGGGTTCCACATCTGTCCCCCGAAGCCACCCCTAGCCACCAGCTCAGCTCAGGATTCATAGCTCAGGAACCGTAGTTACATCTGTAACTTTTGCTTTAACCTGTTCAATCGAGACTCTACTTTTTCTGATCTTCTGTGTGATGGCATAAGCTGAAATTCTTCAAATAAAAATGTAAAGAAATGCTGCAATTTACTTCAATGGGATTTTTTTTACCCAATTTTCCCATGGAGTTATTCCAAGGGCACAAAGTATTTCCAGGAACTAAAGGAATGATCATATTTCTACAGGTCAGACTGCCTAAGACTCAGACCAAATAACTTTATCTTGACTCGTCATGTTACAGTTAAAATCAAGCTTCATTGAAACATCTGATTATATACTTTCTCTAACCAGAAATAATTGGTTGTTGCACTAGTTATGTTTGTCAAACTACACAAAAAAAGTAATAGCACTGAAACATCAAACTAAGAGCTTAATTCAGCTGTAGTGAAACTACATTCAGCACCTGTGTTATGCTCTGACAAGGGGAGGCCAGCATGATTTATAAAGAGTCAAGACCAAAGGTCATCTGAGGCATTGTTTGAATTACATTGAGGATGCTCGGTCTATAAATGATGTCACTGATAACAAACCTGTAAAACTGCCTATCTATGTAAATATGTGACAATGGATAGTTTATTATGTGACTGTGTATCATTTTGGCATGTGAAAATCATAGGTCACAGAGACGTGTTACCTAACACACCATATATCTGTATTTGTAACAACCTTTTACTCAGAACTGTTATGCCCATTTCAGCGCCTTTGAAGTTGTCATGTTGTGGACAAATTATTATACTAAGCAGACTTGGTTTCTTTAAAAAAAAAAACTGAGTTATAGATTACACATCTGGTGCCCTTTCTCATGTTTCATGAGGCTGCAGTGATGTCAGAAACTAAAAAGTATTGTGTTGTACTCACTCATTGAAAATGTATGCCCATCGAGCCCTGACAAAGTCCCATGCCAGAGACTGACCAGCCACATTGTTGGCAATGTAGACAATGGTGGAGGTGGCGTCCTGCTTTCGGATCATCTTTGGATCCAGAGTGTACTCCAGGTACCTGAAAGGGTAGAAGCAAAACATTGAGTCTACTCTTGTGTACGTATGTGTGTACTGTTCAGTAGGCTAATTGTCAGTTATTTACAGTTGTACACTGTATAACAGGATTAACAAAGAAGTCTAGTGAGCAGACCTGTTGAGCAGCCAGAGTTGCTTCGTGCAGGCAAGGGCAGAGCGCAGTTTGTCTGCTTCAATAGCAATGGTGGCGTTCACAAACTGTGACCAAGCAAACTCCCACTCTTTAGAGCCACCTCCTGCAATGGCGTTACAGTACACAGTGGAACGCAGGTTGGGGTAGATCCTGAAGCAAGATGACATCTTTAAAGTTCAGTACACCATAGATAATGGACAGATTGTTGCACTTAAAATACAGTGGAAAGACAATAAATTCTACGTTGGGATTATACACACTTACTGGTTTTTATTAGTGTCCATCCATTGATTGAACCATAGTTTAGCCAGATTTTGGCATTCCTCAAGTCCTGTCCTGCAAGCCAGGCTGATAGCATTCACCTGATTGTACCTGGAAGAAGAAGAAACAGGAAGTAGAAGGAATAACAGGAACCCAGAAAGTAAGAATAAACCATGTAAAGACCAAGATTAACAGTATTTGGGTGGTCATTATTATTATTAGTGATTTGTACTTAATCTACAATATAGTTTTCTCTTGAGAAGGATAATCTGCATCGTGAAACAAATGTTGTATGGTGGGCAGTTTAAATGCACCATATAAAACAGTAATATAGTGGATTCTGGGCTTTACGGCAATAGGTATGACCGGACTGTAAAGTGTGGTCACCTCTGTGGTGCTAGTTATGGGTATTTTAGATAATTCATGTTAACATGGACTACTAAAAGCAAACACTAGCCAGTAGTATTGCTAGCTGCTCCAAACTAGCAAGTTCATAGAATATGTTTACAGCTAAACAGTGATTGTTGGCCAAACCACAGCTCTTACACTAATGTTAATAAAGTAATGAAAAAGAAAACAACCTAACTGTGAATGTGAAATAGACTACAGCTATAGTATGCTTGCCTAAGAGCTCAAGATCTTCAATATCAATATTGCTGCAAAAAGACACTGTAGGCCCCATGTTACATTATCTGAAAACTTGTTATCTTGTGAAAAAAACATTCTAATGACTGTAACTCCTTTCAGTTAATTTACAACACCTAGCACATTTCCTTGTACAGTGTAACAAGGACCCTGTTGGTGATCTCATGGGTAGACTTTACTATTAGGCAAGGTGCGCAACTGCTTGGGGACCCCACCTTAAAGGGCCCATAGTTTACTTATAATTGGTTAAAGATAATCTTAATGCTAGCTGCTTTGGAGAAATGGGGCCAAGCTCGATTACCCATAAAGTAGTTCAGGTATTATTCTAGTTTTTCCTAATGTGATCAATGGTATGCTAACATTTGTTTTAGACAAAGATGTCCACATAACAAAGATGTTTAATTTTTAATTTGAACACAGTGAGAGGTGTGAGGCAATTAACTTTACATAAAGTGTTACACTGTTCTTCAATGTTTAACTCCAATTGCAAGTGTCATATTTTGTATTGCCTCTTTTAAATGGAATGGTAAATGGACTGCATTTTACAATCTTTAGCGATCACTCGCTAAAGATTGTAACGCTTTATAACACATTCATACAGAGTCAGAGGTGCTCATCGGTAGTAATAAACATTCACACACACTCACACACCGTTGGCCATCGGGAGCAATTTGGGGTTCAGTATCTTGCCCAAAGACACTTTGACAAGTTGACCGCAGAGGCCGGGGATTGAACCTCTGACCCTTCGAACGGTGGACTCTACCTCCTGAGCCCTATTAAAAATGATGATCTCCAGACAGTAATTGCCCGAGCATTTCTCTTTACTCACTGGTCCATGTGTCCATCAGGTACTTTGCTCCAGTTGCCAGTCATTTTCTTATAGTAATCAAACAGAGGGGTGACCTGTTTCCTCAGGTAATTCTAAAAACAAGCAAGAGAGAGCTAAGGAAATTTGATAATTCCATGAAGATTATAATCATAGATGTACTTATTTGCGTTTCGACTCTTGATCTTTATGTTGATATGTTTGGCTTAAAGAAAGCACACCTGCATGGGACCATAAACCCCGCTGCGGTCAAACATGAGGTAGAAGAAGTCCAGGTTGGTCAGGGCGGACTCCCAGGGCATATATTCTCTCTCCTTGTTCAGGTACTTGGTGGTATTCAGGGCCACTACTGTAGGGATGATCTTTGCTCTTTGGGGTTACAAGATTGTGAAAATCAATGGGATATCCAAAATGAATTACATAATAAAGCATTTATCAATTCAATTAATTTATCGGGCTATATATTGTTTTTTTAGGTTTACTCTTCAATACATTGCCAAAATAGTTGTGTACCTTCATAAATGTATTTTAAGTAATGAGTCAAAATATGTGGCAGCATCTGTGTCATGTTAGCAGTGCTGTGTAATAGTAATATAATTGTAAGCCACTTTTTTTCCTTAAACACTCTTGATTAATGTAATGATGTTGCTGCCTATACCATGTTTAAAAGTATTTTGGCTGAACTTTATTTTTTCTACATCTCAGTAATCCAGATGATCATTATTTTTATGAATAACACCATCTATATGATACTGTATTAGCAGGACTTACCTGGCTAGGTTGAAGGCATCATCCACCAACTGAGCTCTGTTGATCACTGGAATAATCTTGAAAAACAAGAGAAATATTCCTGTCACTACTACTACAACAACTCAGATCATGAAGCATTTTCATAATTAATAAGGAAAGCAGAGATCAGGCATTATTCTAAATTGCCCTTAAATATACCAGATGATTGGTCGTCAGTGCCTTTAAGAGTCTGTCCCAGTTGTCTTGGTCATAGTTGACTCTGTAGTAACCCACCACGTTAAGGTTGGCCAGTACCCAATCAGCCCCTGCTGACTTCATTTCATCAAATGTGGCTACAGAAGAAAGAGAGGGTGGAGTTAGTCATTATCGTCATGCAGAAGACCAAAAATGTACAATACTTGTTACAATGTTTATTTTATTCTGTCAATGTTCGCTTATTATTTTTCTTCTGGGGGTTATTTTCAGTCTGATAACTCTCAGAGGATGTCTGCACATCATTTGAAGCTAAACCTCGACAAGATTGAGCCACTCTCCCTTCCAGGGAAAGCATCTCCTGTCGACAATCTCTCTATTAGCATTGAGAACTCTGTGGTGTCCCCGGCTCAGTCTGCGAGGAACCTGGGATGCAGACTGAAAGGTAATTTGTTCAGACTACACCTTGGATCGTAAAAAACACATCTCTCACTGTTATCTGTGCCAGGCGTATGCCTAGAGGGGTCATGTGTTCGGTCATGTGTGTGTTTGTTTCTGCAGATTATCTTGCAAACTAATGGACCCATCAGCCTGTTATTTTTCTTGTGCACATTTATGACTTCATGCTCAAGGAACTCTTATGAGTGATTCACAAGTTAGAAAAAATATATTTCGATGAGTGTTGACCGTCAATGACACTTGGTGGAGTCCTCACTCCTGTTAACCGGACGGTAGGGGCTGCAAGTGAAAAACAGCCACCTCATTTTGGAATCTTGTTTTTACTAGGAATTAAGAATTGTTCCTGTACAGATTTGCACGCCAAGGTTTGTATGCATCCAATCAAACATAACAGCAGAGCTCAAGACTAACGTATGAATGTGTATAATTATCGTTTAGCAAATGACGAACTGAACCGAATGCTCACTGTAACAGTGTGCATCTTTTCATGCTATTACCATAGTTAATATCACTGGGAGGAGAGGTAGTTAGCTGTTCGTAGCCAACGGGCAGCAGAGTTCTGCAGTGGCTAACGGAGCTAACAGATAACGGGGCTAAGGGAGCTAACAGATAACAGAGCTAATAGAGCTAACGGAGCTAACAGATAACGGGGCTAAGAGAGCTAACGGAGCTAACAGAGCTAATAGAGCTTACATAACGGAGCTCATGGACATCTTACAAAAGGGATGTCCCGACCCGATCACAAAGATTGGTATCAGGGATGATCAAGGCGTTTTTAACTGATCAGTATTGGCTATAATGGAGCTCGAGCTGATTCTTTGTGTTAAGTCAGCTGTCACACAGGTGTTTTTACTTGCAAAGCTTTCATGTACAGCAACGCAATGAGTTCAGCTCTCCTGTCTGTCTGTCTGTCTCCTCCACTCTGCTGAGCTCCTCCTTGTGAGTAAGAGCAGGGGCCGAGCCCCACCCACAGCGGAGCATAACACACCTTAAATTACAGAACAATACAGTATGAGTTTATTTACCTTATCCTAATTTATCCTACCTGATTCATTCTTCAACCATTTGGTTGGAGTCTGGATGACTCCAGTCATCATCCACTTTATTGGAACAATCCATTTATATCTGTAGGATAAACAACTGTAGTATTACATCTACATATATTTTAGTCTTTTTTGCTTTGTTTGCCTGTCATGAAATGGAAAAGAAAGACTGTATGAAGCTTTTTTACTATTTTTATAAAGGAGTGTGTTTTTCTATTTAAGAGCATGATTCCTTCATTGCCATACCCTCACACTCACATAGCCCCTGTTTGTGCTGAGATTTGTTCTTCTTCTCAAACTGCATGCTTGCACTCAGATATATTGTTGCTTGCACAGATTTCCTGCACTCCAGCTTCAGCCCTTCTCCTCACACTCAGGCTGCTTCTGTACGTGTGTGAAACGTCTGCTCTCGTATTTCTCCTCTGCGCTTGGATTTATTGTGCAATAACCCTTTCAAAATTCCCCAACCGATAGAATGCCAGGTGTAGTGTTGACCAATGAAATGATCCCTACCTCGTTGCTTTACTTTTAGAGCGTCCCAGACGGGTGGTTACTCTTTGACTAGGTACATTCATCCCCTTCCACCTCAAAGGCTTTATTTTATGTAATTCACAGGCTTTTTTTTTTACAACTTTTGGAATAAAATGACAGTTAATATACATAAATCAGCGCCCATACTTTTTCTTTTACTATAATAGCTACATCGGCCTCCTATCGAAGTAGCTATTATATTATCCTACAGAGGAACGAACAGTGTTGTTGGTTAGTGGAGAAAGCATACTACTGCAATAGTTAACAGGAATGCCACTGACAATCCATAACATTACACACCACAGCACCCAGTCCTCACTCACTATTGGAAAAACATAGACTACAGAGCTAATGCTAACTGTGAATCAAGTAGTTCAGTATGTTCAGTTTACGCTTCATTCATTCATTAATTACTTAATTATAGCTACAGCGAGGGAGTGAGGGAGATAGCTTAAAGCATGCAGACCATGGCTGTATAAAGGAGAAGAGGCAGACCGCAGTGGCCACCGCCATGGTTTTAGCTAGCATCAGAAAGCTTATATTTCTCCGTGTGCAGCTGTCAACGGGTATGAGTTGATGTGGTTGATGCACGCCATCCTACCCAGTGTACGGCAAAATAAAAAAGTTGGTTCAAGTGTAGCTATTAAAGTAGAATAAAAAGTATGGGCGCTGATATATGTATATTAACTGTCGTTTTATTAAAATGACGTACAAAAAAAAGCCTGGGAATTACATACAATAAAGCCTTGGAGGTGGAAGGGGATGAATGAACCTGGTTAAAGAGAAACTGCCTGTATCATTTCATTGCTTTACACCACACCTGCCATTCTATTGGTTCAGGAATTTTGTAAGGGTTATTGCACAAAAAATCCAAGAGCAGAGGAGAAATTTGAGAGCAGAAGTTTCACATGTGCAGAGAAGCAGCCTGAGTGTGAGGAGAAGGGCTGAAGAGAAATCTGTGCAAGCAACAATATATCTATGCGAAAGCAGGGGCCATGTGAGTGTGAGGGCATGGTTTTTGGGGAAAGCATTACAAAATCTGAACATGAAATCAAGGAGCCATGCTCTCAAATGGAAAAACACTCTCTTGAATGTAAATAGTAAACAAAGCTCTATAAGGCTGTATTACTTCTATCATAATGACATTAAAATTAAAAAAGACTAAGTGTTAATGAGTGGGAAAAAAGTATACGTAGCATCGTTGTTTATGATAATACTCGAATTTGAAGTTGTATTGAAGATAGTAGTATTACTATAAAAGTAATGTAGTAGTATAAGCAGGAGTAGCAGAAAAAGTAATAATAGTAAAATGAGTTGTAATACTGTAGACATAGTAGAATTGAAGGGGAGTGTTAAAGAAAGGCAGCGTACATACTTGAAGGGAGATTCAACAGTGACTTTAGAGTCTGGATCCAAGAGAAAGTGATTCTGGGATACATTCCCATTCTGAGTGTTTATGGTAACCACAGGAAATCCCATCTGCAGCACCCACGTGTTCATGATGTTATGGACAGAGTCAGTCAGTTCAGTGCCACTAGCATTAACAGCCTGTGAAAGCAGACAAACAAGAAATAAATGATGTAATAGCCAACAGTAGGTTGGCACATACTACATTTTGATTAACATTAGCTGAATGTTTAAATCTAAAGAGTCTATGGAAAAGAACATGCCATCTGCAGATGATCCCATAGGTCTGTGTAGACCGCGTTCCCAAACGCAAATTCAGTTAGGTAGGTCTGCAGGGTGGACAGAGAAAACAAGAGATGAATTACTTATGTTGCGCAGGGGACCTGTCCCCCTCAATATTTAGAACACGTTTCTGTGTCTGTCACATGGTCTGAATGAGATCCTTCAATATTAGCAGAGCATATATTGTCAATAAATTACAACTTTTTTCTTGTAATATAACCACTTTTTCTATTAATTTAACTTAACTTTGTCAAGGATCCTTAATGCAAGATTATTTCATTGTGTCGAATAAAAGGGGATTTGGCTTTTTTTCAGTGTAATATTGTATTATATGTCTCCATGAAGTCCTTACCTTGAGTCCCATTGTGAAGACTTCTTCAGTTAGAAAATCCGACAACATCCTCAGAACAGACGCTCCCTGAGAATGTGCAAACAAATGTTTAATGTTTTCAAGATCAGTTTGTGTTTAAGGGACATTGTGGCAAAAAATATATTACATATTTGAAAGAAAATAGATAATAGATTTCAATGGAAGAGAAATTATATACATAAACTGGGTGGATTCATTTTAGAATCTGAGATGGGCAAAGTGTTCTGTTGTTGTCAAGGTCTGGGTGTATGAGGTTACCTTGCTGTATGAGATAGCATCAAACAGCTCGCTAATCTGTGCTGGTTTCTGGATGTCCTCTTCCTTAGAAGACAGAGGGTGAGAAGAGGCCAGGGCATCGACGGCAAACACCCTGTGGACGTCACTGAGCACGATGAGGTCTTTCTATTATGAGACGAATAAGAGGGTAAAAAAACTCCACCGATCAATGTCACTATCATCCTACATTACTCTCATTATCGAGGCCATGAGGTAAATATCCTTACCACATTCCAATCGGGTTCAGCCTTGTTTGCTCCCAGGTACTCAACATAGGATGCAAACCCTTCATTCAGCCACAAGTCATTCCACCACCTCAGGGTCACCAGATTACCAAACCACTAAAGGGATAGCACATAGAAAATGTCTGAATGCAATGTCAAGAATATAAAAATAAAAAAAGAATACATAGACAGCTACTTAGAGGCTCCCAGAAGCTGGTAACCAGTTTCATTGCTGATAGTGGAAGAATGTGGCAGCAGCTGCTCAGCGAATGGTCCATGTACATTATGTATTCATTATAGACTGCTTGTTATTTCATTTGTATTAAAATGTATAAGCAAAGATAGCCTACTTTTCAATAAAAAAAATACTATAAATATATCTGCCTTGATGATGTTATTGTATATATAGCCTGCCTATCGACTGTTTTTCAGCTCAATAATAATAACAGGATAATATTTGACCAGAATTTCTCCAATTTTCCCGGGACCTTGAAATATCCCAGGACACATGGACCAGCACCAGTTTAACAGAAACTCTGCTTTGGAGGTGTTTCCGCCAAACCTGAAAGCTTCAATGCTCATACAGCATTTTAAATGTTCCATACTCTACATTCAAATTATAATCAATTTCAGGTGATTTGTCTGTCTGAATTACAGTTACTGATTCCAGCTGTTTGAGGTGATGTTCTCATGCCACGTTTGAAGAAAATCACTCCAATGAATGGACTGATCACAGTGCTGTTAGAAATTATTTTATAATTACCCTTTTTCAGATACTTAGAGTTATCAGATGCTCTCTGTCATGTTACTAATAGAGGATTAATTTGCCAAGAACATGTGCACTCAAACCCTGTCAAGGACCATTAGAGATACAGTTTGTAGTGTTAAAACCTAACCATGTGAGCCAGTTCATGAGCGATAATGGTAGCAATCCTCTGCTTGTTGGAGTTGGAGGAGTACGCTTCATCGTAGAGTAGTGCTGTCTCTCTGTATGTGATCAGACCCCAGTTCTCCATGGCTCCAGCATTAAAGTCTGGTAGAGCTATCTGATCTGCATGAGGAAAAATATTATTATTAGTTGATTACCTGTGGCGATACTACTGCTTATAAATTGACCAAGTAAATTCTAACTGCACCAGTGTTAGAACATGTGATCTGGAGGGAGGATGGCCTAGAATTAGAAATGCGTAACAATTTAACAGAATCAGGAAATGTACTGTATGATCTGGCCAACAAAGAGCGGATGATGGTGGATCACAGCTGTCATGAAACCCTGTATAAGAATCAAGTTATCATCTGTTAATAATTGACCTGTCATAAGATGATCAAATGGAAAGACACAAGCATCCCTGTAATGAACAGATAAGTCTTGCATCAATAAACAAGAGAACAGATAAGCATTTTTTTGTATATGGTTGTGTATATGGTTCAGAATAACAGACACAGCTTTGGAAGTGAAACATGTTTATTGCCCCATGATGGCAATAACCATGATTGCAGAACTACATAGCACTGAGGGGAGAGAAACAGTTCAATCGGAATTTGATTACATGTCATATCAATGTATAACTCAGTAGGTGTATTATACGTACCTAATACACGTGGAGCGGAAAAAGAAAAGCATTCAGGCAACAAATGTGATAGCATACATTTAACAAAGATACATGCAAAAAAGAGGATATGTAAACAAAGCATTGCCTCAGACCATCATGTGTGGTGGACTTACCAGACTTTGGTAGTGGGTATTTGGAACTGAAATAGTCCTCAAAGAACTTAAGGATGGGTCCAGTTTTGTTAAGGGCATACTGTCCTTGCCCAGCAGCAATAGCAGGCTCTCTGGCAAAGATGCGGATCTAAACAATAAAGTACATCTTATCTTATCCTGAACACCACATAAGACACAATATAACACAGACAGGCGTGTTGTGAAAGAAAACATACAGAGGTCGGAGGTCGGAGGACGGAGGCTGTTGTGTGGATTTTGATGTGCGTCTGCAGCCACCGTAGTATATGATCCATTCAGCAAAAATTTAAGTAAAAGTGGCTGAACTAATAGGGTTTTTGTATATGTTTCTGATGTGAAGTTATTGACACGCTGAACAGTCTTGCATTTAGCCTCTACAAAGCAACTGTAGCTTGAGAAGTGTCAGCTTATTTAACAAAAAACAAAACACTATTAATTTAGCTTTTACTTCTAGGTCCATCTTAACTTGAGAACAATGTAACACCTAAACATTAAATATATTAATGAACATTTGTCCTCAGTAATAGAGTCAGTTCTCCATATAGAATGGCACACAAGTGAACAACACCTGTCTATACCATGTGTCGGATTTGAAAATTCCTATGACTTTAATGCCCCCCAGTAGAAGTATCAAAAAAGACACCTTGGCAGAATGTACACCTATAGGTTTCATGGAAATGTAAAACAAGCTGCACTCGTGAAAAAAAATTACAAAATCTCTTTGGTTGGTCACTTACCAAAACTCCATCAATGGTGTTATTGATGTAGCCAAAGTCACTGACAATGAACGCCAACAGGTACGTGGACATTTTCTCAGTTGGCTCAAAAACTGTCTTCTGCACATTTTGACCACCAAAGGTGACATTGATTGATTCTGTAAAGGAGGGATTATATTTAATAGAACAACATGTTTATTGTTTAAGTTTTTAATCCTTTTTTTGTAAATATATCACTTTAACACACTCTGCTGTCCACAGTTTTAAGATACGTTCCCGCTGCATGGTATGGCTCTACTCGACTTGCTTCGGCTCGCTCTTTTTTGGTTTTCCACTAGGGATAGTACCAGTTACTTTTTTTTATTTCCAACTCGACCGGTTTGAAGGTGACTTTAAAACACTTTAGACCATTGTCGGGTTAGAGAGATTCAACACTAGTGCATCACGGGACATCCTGCAACAACCCGGCATTTTTACTGTATTCAACTGTATTACATTTTATCTCAACCCAGATTCAAAACAAATGGCAGCTGGCAAAACTATGGCGTACACAATGCCTTAAAATCGTGCAGACATTCCCATGTTTGGTTGCCAAAGAAAGGATTCAGCGAGTATCCAGTTTTCATTGAAGTTTCAAGCGGCATTGCTTCAACAAACAGCTGATTACCCCGTCTACACTATGGCGGTACTATCCGCAGTGGAAAACAAAATTTTGTTAGGCGAGTCGAGTCAAGTTGAGTCGAGTAGAGCCGTATGTTTTTTTTTGTTTTTAGATCACCCTTAAAATTACATCCACCTGCAAAGCAAAAGTTATAAAAATAATTTTATAACTAACCTTTTTGCTCGCCATTGGACAAGGCTACAGTTCCATGGTCGTGAATCAGCGTAATGTGGAAAATAGCTTTCATTGCTGGCTCGTCAAAACAGGGGAAAGCCTTCCTGGCATCTGTCGGCTGCATCTGAGTGGTAGCAACAACCCTGACAGGAAATAAGGAAATAGACACATGCATCTTAATATTAAAAGAAACAACTCAACAGCAAAATGCTTGAATGGAGTTTTAGAAAAAGCCAGATGATAAAATTGATCTCTGTGTCAAACACAGAGCTAGATCCAGGATGTGTTTAGCCTATCAGCAAAAGAGTGGAAGTAAAGGGAAACTGCTAGCCAGTTCTATCAAAAGGGAAAAAGATCCTGTACAGTCAGTAAAGCCCACTGAGACAAATGTATAATTTGTGATGTTGGGCTATATTCATAAACTTGAACTGATTTGATTTGATCCACTTTTCAAAGGCCCCAAAAGTGTCTTACTTGCTGATTGTGTCTGTTTTGTAAGATACACAATTAGAAATATTGGTAATTAAAAGGCTGCTGTTTTTGGACCAGTTAATGCTCGGTATTGAAGCAATTTCTCAACCAATAACTATGAAGCAAAGTGGCTGTATGTTATGTGTTAAAAAAAGAACCATTCACACATGCAACATGTCAATAAGACAGTTTTTGAAGTAGATTTTTTAAGATAGGCTATAGCTAGCAAAGAAAATGTATACCTGGTTCGGACTAAACAATAATTAAGCGTGATACAATGGTCAATGTGTGAGATTAAGACATTATAGTCATAAATGTTTTGCCGTTACTTGGCCCAGAAACATGACAAGACTGCGCATTGGTCCCCGGCCATAAAAGCTTGCCATGGGCTGTCACAATGTGCGATGTCATCTGGAAGGAGGTGTTATGAACTGAGTTCCAGGAACAAGAATGTAAATGGACAGTGGTGGTGTGTACGGTACTGTCTGTCTTGTGTTCAGAAAAGCCTAAAAACTTTAACATCATTCTTCTTTCGTTCACTATGTTTACAGTTGTTTTATAAAAACTTTAGTTATGTTATGTTTCAAAGTCTCACACCAAATAGACATACTTTTTCACTCCATCCTCCATGTATTCGCTCCTATAGAAGCCTCCCAGGTCATCAGCCAGCTCTCCAGTAAATTCAGTGGTGAGGTTATACGTGTGGTTCTTCAACAGTTTACCATCCAGCTGGAGGACCAGGTACTGAGTCACATTCTGGAGCATAGAAGACTTGATTGAGGGGGCTTTGACCCCACTATTGACTGAGATGAGCCTCGCCAAGTGGTCATTCTCAAATTTGGTGAAGTTCAGCTTATTGGAGTGGATAAGAATCAGGTCAGTCTCCTCAGCACATTTAAACTCCACACTGGACTGACCTAAAACAACATGAAATAATTTAAACTGTGATTAGCAGTTGTAAGAAACATCAGCTATACCCAAGCCCGACCCATTTGCTCAAATTCAAATTTTCGGACTCCAGTAACTGACAAAGATGGTGGCAATTGAAATCTGAATCCAAGCTTAGTATTATTTATATGTGCAGGTCGTGTGCAGGTTGAGTCACCTGGTTCCTTAGCCTTGTGATCCATTAAAACAAAGCAATCTTCCACTCGCAAATCCTTAGCACTAGTTGCATATGTGTATATGATGATTTTTATTCTTTGTTTTATTTTGAGTCCTGAACAGGTAAACATATCATGCAATTTACAAGGAAAATAGATTAGAGGTAAAGTCTGAAATAGTGAAAAGGATTCTGTGCAGCATAAAAACATGATTTTACTTTCAAATCTAATTTGCAAACACGTGTAGGAGTCCCAGCCTCCAGGTTGGGAAACAGAGCCCCTCACCCCCCAATATATAAAGTACTGTATATCAAATCAGAATAAAACTATTTATTGTCACTTTCTTGTGAGAACCATGTATGTCCACGTTTGTTGATTTTGACTTTTTTTAAATAAATTGTAGGATTATGGTTTCCTTTATTGTTGGGACGATTATCCTACTACTTAAGCTAAATAAACCATTTAAAACTCATACCATGATCTGCAAAACACACAAAGCTAAAAACAGGGCTGGTTTTATTTGTTGATGTTTTGGAAAAATATTTTTTACAGAACAGCAACGCCATGTTAAGTATATCTATGAGGTACTGCTCTAAATATACCAAATAAAACTAGAACAAGTACATAGTTTCTCTCCTTAAATGACCACAAAATGTTGTCCATTCTGTCAACTACTCTTTCTAAGATGAACTGTCAAGTTTAAGGAAAATCTTGTATGTCATGCTGTCTTTCCTTTCATTATATTCTACATCTGCTGTTCAAAGTGTTATGAAATAGCCGTGATCCGATTTCTTTTTAGGTAATGGTGTCTAATAGTACATTTAAAGCCCTGCACACGGACACACCCTTATTTTGGCTGTGCAAGTGAATTTAATGGCCTTACAAAACGTGTAGGATAGTCCCAACTTCAACTGAGAAGATTCAATTCACAAGCCTGTATGGGTGGTTTAGGTGTGGACACAGGGACTTTAAAATGCATTTTCAAAGAAATGAAGACTTTATGGAGGGCTTTATATTAGGCCACAAAACGATAAGCGAGAGCGTCATAAGCGAGTCAGGATATATGCTGGTACAAAACTCTATGTCTTTTTTTCTTTTACATTATACCCTCTAAAAGTTGTGACTTCTGAACCTTATTTATCTCCATCCCTTTCCCTCTCAAAGGAATGCCTCCAAACTCCTGCTGGTTTTAAGTCTTGTTGACTGAGGAGGATAGATTTAGACCCTGAAAACCAAGTGAATGCAACTACTTTGTATGAAAGAAAGCCATCTCGCTCCAGAAGATGAGAGATAAGTAATACACTCATAAAGTCTTACCAGTAAAGATGTAGAGTCCAGTTGTTGCATTTGGTTTCAGTCGCGGCCACAGGGTGACATTATATTGGTTCGGCACCAGGCTCTTGGGCAACCGATACTTGTCCCAAGGTTCATTGGACGGGGAAGAAGTCGTGGAGGGGGGTTTGGATGTTGTTCCTCCATCCGTTGGCGAGACTTGATTATTATTTTTTGCCTTTTCCTGTGAGTAAACAACAGAGAGAGCTATGATAGTAGCCAGGGCCCCTACACCCAGGATAATAGCAACTACCCCAAGAGCTTTACTTATAAAGAAACCTTTCCCCATGTTGTCTGCCTATATTGGAGCCCCACATTCAGACAGTGCATGCAAGGGTAGAAGGTGAACTTCTATATGTGGCCATGGGTAGCAACTCCCCTCCCATTCACTCCACCAGGTGATACATTAACAATGGGATTGTAAATACCAGCCTTACCTGGGTAAGACAGTATTGGCTCTGTCAGATATTTTCATACCGATAATTACAGATTTTTAAATATAATTTCACAAACATTTTTATCAAAGCCCAGTAATACAAATGTACAACTAAGGTTCTGAAAAGTTAATCAGAGGAAGGACGATAGAGTTTTCAAGAATATGTATTAAGAAAGAAGGTCTTCCAATTCATTCAAACTTTCTTCAGTGTTAATCATATCCAGACTGGTGTACTATACCAGAAATTAATACTGGTTTAAAAAAAACTGCTGTATTTTTTCATTAATGTATGTTTTTTCTTTTTTTCTTTGCTCAAAAAATGTCAAGTTTAATGATGCAGCATTTGTAAATATATACGTAACTTTTAATTATATATATTTTTTTCCATATTTAAGAAAATGCTTATTAAGTTAAAGATCCTAATAAGAATGTTGTTCCGTTTATTTTCAGTAATCTCCAAGTAATTGATCTCATGTTCCATTTTGTAGTTAGACTTTAACAGAGAGGAAGTTTTCCATAATCCTACCATTTTATGAATGTAATTTTATGGTCACATAACTATAAAGCTCATCATTATGAAGAGGATGGTGAGAGTGGTTATGAAAGATGAGCAGCCCTTAACCCTTCCAGACACTGCAGCTCTCTATCTCTAAATCAACGCTCTGCGGATCCTTTCAGTTGCAAAGGTTAAAGCTAACATGAGCACAGTGGCAGGGATATAGAGTAGAGTGAAATACAAGACAATATAGGCCTGTCTTCCAATTTCAAATAATTTGACTTGAAATTGTTACACTAAGTCCAACATTTAAGGTGAACTCTTAAATGTTTGAAGTAAGTCAGTCACTTCCATCTTTTTTCATCAAACTAATATTCACTCACACAATGCCCTTTCTGTGTCGTTAGTTCAGAATACCTGAAGAAATAGATGATGGTTTGCTTTTTCAGATATCAATATATGTCTCCTTACACCCATTTTGTTGCTATTGTTCTCCTAAAAAGGGTACTCACTGTCCTCATGTCCCTGTTGTATAGTATGCAATAATTCAAATGTGTGTTCAGTATGACTCCCTGTAGATATAGTCATTGTCCCTCTTCATGTTACCTTACATGCAGTAACAGATGTTCTACCTCCCTTACCTTGACAGCATTGTAAAACCCAAAGCCCCAGATAGACACACTGGGGTCAGCTGAAGTTCAATGTCCTTTTCAGGCCTTAAGGACCAATAAAATACACAAACTAACATGTGCAGCATTTCCTTAGATGTGAGAAAGATGTGGAAATGTGCTATAAAGCTAAGAATGCTCAGATACAGATATGGCCAATGTTTCAAGGTTTATCTCACTTGACACAAACTTTTCTTCGAGATGGATCTTAAAAGCTTACAAAGAACGATATGTTTAACAATTCAGAGGGTTTAACTGTAATAGTTTTACAAGTTGTCGTTATGGAAACATGATACATGAAGTTTGCAATAGAATCCAGTAAGCACGGAAGAATGGACAGGTTTTACAACAAAAACTCTATAAAATATCACCTTGGCAATCATGTTACTATGTCTGGCCTTGTTTTTATCTCTATAATATTATGATGAAAGTATGACAGACTTTGATTGTCAGGTCAAAGTCAGAATGAAAGAGTTAATGGACTGTGCAGGAGTTTGCCTTAATGTTGACCTGATGATGGCACTAGATCACCACAGTTATACAATAGATCCTGAGAGGTGAATGAATGTCTGAGCCACATTTCATGGCAATTCATCCAAAAGTCAGGGGGTCACCAATGTCATCAGCATTCATCATCTGAAAACCATGAATGTCTGTATTCCTCTTTGTGTCAATTAATCTAGTAAATGTAGATTTATTTTACTAAATCAAATCAAATCAAGTTTATTTATATAGCCCAATATCACAAATTACACATTAGTCTCAGTGTGCTTTACAGACAGTATAGGATACGACCCCCTCTGTCCTTAGACCCTCGCACCACACAGGGGAAAACTCCCTAAAAGAAACCTCACAATTAAAGAGGAAACATGTTGTAAACCTCAGAGAGAGACTGAAGAGGATCCTCTCCCAGGACGCACAGACTGTAATAGATGACGTGTATACAGAATAAACAACATAGTTAAAAATACAACATAGACAATCTATGTAACAGAAAATATGATGCAACCGTATATAAAAAAGATGGATCCAGGGGGATGTCAATAAAGGCTTCCTGGTGTCAGGCAGGACCAGGGCAACAGGCGCAGCCACGATTCATGACCCAGACGTAACCTTTAATAGTGGCAACGTGCCAGATGAGAGACACAGAAACTCCGCGGATGGTGAGTTAGTAACATGCATTTATTAAGAGACATGAATGCATATAGATAGAGAGGGAGAGGAGGAGAGAGAGAAAGATAGGGAAAGGAGGAGAGGAGTGAGTCCCCCGACAGTCTAAGCCTATAGCAGCATAACTAGGGGCTGGTCCAAGGCAAACCTGAGCCAGCCCTAACTATAAGCTTTATCAAAGAGGAAAGTCTTTAGCCTGCTCTTAAATGTGGAGCGGGCGTCTGCCTCCCGAACACACACTGGGAGCTGGTTCCACAGTAGTTCAGCTTGATAGCTGAAGGCTCTGGCTCCCATTGTACTATTAGAGACTCTAGGAACTAGAGAGTCTGGCGCAAGGTTATTCGGAGTGACACACCAACGTTGTTATCCATAGAGCGACGGCGACTTAAATAGACTCAGTCATTTTCTGAAGCAGCTGGCCACTGTGGCTGTAACCGTTCAAACAGGAGGACATCTTGCATATGAGAAAGACTATTTTCAGCCACATTCAATGTGGCTCACTGATGTGTTTTAATAGTTTGTGGACATCATGGAGCTCTATGGCACAGAGGAATAAGATATATCTGGCTTTTAGGATAGGATCAGTTCATTGTTGGTTTCTTTTCATGGGATTTGATGACATTAAGGGAAAAAAAGAAAAACACTAACCTTGTTTTTCAAAATAATTTCTAATTTGACACCCTACTACTAACGCTCTTTTAAGGATCTATTTATTTCTAAATACATTGAAGATTAATATTGAATAGGTAAATAAAAGGAATAAAGAAACATTTACCATTACTGGTAATGCAAAAAAACCTTTGACTACCATTTATTTGTCATTCTTATTTCTCTCTTGCCTCCTTCTGATTGCCGGTTTCCAAAGGTTTCGATTCACATACAGGGTTTGCGGATCTATATTTAGAAATGTAACTTCAGTGCCAGGAAAAAGGCAGAGAACCTACAGACATAACGTCACAACAGAGGTCAAAATCAGTGTGGACCTCCCTTATTTACCCCACTGTCTTTTGTTCCACTCTGTCAATAAAGATAAAGATGAAAAGAAGGTGTATGAAGTGTAATATATTATCTGTGTGTGACATCGATATTGGGTAATACCTTTTTATTCTTAACCTTATTTATATTGTTTAGTTAAACCATTGTATCAACTCAGTATTGCACTATTGCTAGTTGTCCTAAACTAGAAACAAAGTTTCCTTTGTTTAAGTTGGACTGTGCAGACATTGATCACGTTCGCTGCTGCTCTCCAATATATGGAACAATGACGCTTTGCTCATTTTTCATCGACGCACTTGGACAATGTCAATTCCCACATCCCTCGCTGCTCGTTTGACCCAGAAATCGTTCCTGTCTGCCATCGTCTCTGTAAGTAAGTAAGGAACGAGGAGGCAAATAAATAATTTCTACAAAACATAAAGCACTCTAATAATAACCTGAATTACTGAATAATTCATTTACAAACAGAATATAAATAAATGCAGACGCAAAGAAAAACTTCAATGGTGATATTATAAATGGTTCACATTTATTTACTGTCTGCGCACAGTATCAATAGGCTACAGCACAAATAAGCTGACCAACAAATCCAGCTGTGCAGCCGTCGTCGCCTCAGATTTTCTCAAAAAAAGTGTTTTGTTGTTTCTTCTGTTCTCACATCTTCAGTGGGAGGGACTGAGATGAAAGTAAGACGCAAGTAAGGGAAACGTGGATGCAGTTAAGGGTATTGTGGAAGCCTTTATTTAAGTAGTAGTAATATTTGAGGTTAACCCCATTAAGCACATACAAAACATTTTGTAAAAGTAATGTCTTCAAATATTTCAAGAACTCAAGAGAGTTCAAAAGAAGGAGGAGGTAGAAGTAACCTGACAACTGAACGACTATGGATATGCTATGGATATTAGCTTAAAGAACAAGGAATAGAGTATGTTCATAAGTCAAGAGCACGAAGGACACAAAAGGTGTGAAATAAAGAAGGGTATCTTTGCGAGACAGGTTTGACAACCAGGACAATCAAGTTGAGAAACGGGACAAGAAGTTGGAGGCTTTAAGCAAGCAAATGAAACAAAACTGTATTTTTATTATTACCTGAGCCAAAGCAGCAGACTTCAGCACAGAGGAAGTGAAGGACCGTAAACTTTCACATTTTACTCCTGATTGGGCCAAAGGAATGGATGATATTGTGGAGTCTGTGCATCGGGTTGGTAAGAAAACGTCAAAGAATGGACAAGTTATTATCCAGTTCACAAAGCAGTTGCACAGAGACAGATTTTGAAGGTTGAAAGACTTGCCTGTCTGTGTGGCGGAGGGCAGGAAGTTCGACACAGAAAGACAAAAAGATCAGGGAAGAGATTCGGCCACTCATGGAGCAGGCGAGGAGAAAAGGGAAGAAAGCTTATTTCAGAGGCCCTCAACGGCCAGTCGGTGTTTAGGAAGACGCAGCAGCAAGCCACTAACAGTACAGGTCTTAATGAGTCAAACACTTACAGAAGAGGAGTTTTCAATCTCTGTACTAACAATGAATAGGGGTGAAATATAGCAGTTAAGATAAGCTTATCCAATTTAGGATGACTTTCTGAAATGTTTTGTTTTTGTTCTAGACCAGTGGTCCCCAAACTAAGGCCCGCGGGCCGGATACGGCCCGCCTCCACATTTGGCCCGGCCCCCTGAACAATACCAGAGACGCATTATGATTTTTTTTTCAGTCTGGCCACGCGAATCCTAGACTAGCCCCTGTCAAATAGAACGGAATAATGGCGAAAAGGTTAGGTAAGAGAAAAATTGATTCAGAATGCAGGGTATTTAACCTGCAGTGGTCAAACGATTATTTTTTTGTTCAATGCAAAGAAAAGGCTGTTTGTCTCATCTGTCAAGAGGCGGTGGCGGTATTCAAAGAATACAATCTGCGCCGACACTATGAATCCCGTCACAAAGACAAGTATGATAACTTGCAAGGCCAAATGCGAGCAGACAAACTCTCAAAGCTAAAAAGTGGACTGTTAGCTCAGCAGAATACATTTGTACGCCAAGCTCAGCTGAACCAGTCATCCGTTCGGGCCAGCTTTCGGGTTGCTCAACTGATAGCAAGCAGCGGTAAACCTTTCACTGATGGAGAGTTTGTCAAGAAATGTTTGAATGCTGTCGCGGAAGAGGTGTGTCCCGAGAAGAAAGATGTCTTTAATGCCGTAAGTCTGTCGGTGAGTACAATCACCAGACGCATTGAAGAAATCGGGGGTAATGTATATGCCCAGCTGCAGCAGAAGACGAAAGAATTTGACTTTTTTTCATTAGCACTGGATGAGAGCAAGACACAGCGCAGCTGCTCATTTTTATTCGTGGAGTTAGCGCAAACTTTGAGATGTGCGAGGAGCTGGCAGCCCTCCAAAGTCTCAAAGGGACTACAACGGGGGAGGATATTTTCGGCAAAGTATGCCAAACCATGGAAGAGTTGGACCTAGACTGGTCAAAGCTTGCCAGCATCACGACTGACGGGGCTCCTAGTATGGTGGGCGCGTCTCGGGGTCTAATAGGACGTAAATGTTTACGTTTAGGCACCCCTGCGATCGTCACACTTTTTCTGTTACAAACTGACCCCGGCCCCCATCAGAGAAGGGAAAAGTTATGTGGCCCTCACAGGAAAAAGTTTGGGGACCCCTGTTCTAGACAGTTCAGATGTTGTTAAAGAGAATTCATTTTATTTCTTGGAATAACCAAGGTTTAAAAGACTATGTGAAACGTAAGGCAGTATTTCAGTTTGATATAAGGCCAACTGTATCCTCCTGCAAGAAACAGTTTAGCAGACGTGAGAAGTTACCATTTAGTCATGGCACAACTCTGTCAGCAGGTGTCAGCATTGGACTAGATCAATGATTGACAGACATTATTGATTTCAAAGCTCACTGGCTGATTGCGGTTTTAAATCTGGAGGATTACATCTTCATCTTGATTACTTAGTAACAAGTTGCTTTTGACTAATATCTCTGATGTAATCACAGACTTGAATACTACATATAATACTGACGATATTGTAGTAGGATGGGGATTTTAATTTGACTCCAGACAAATGTTTAGATACTTTCAAAATGTGATATCATTGCTACAAGAAATTGTTGATGGATTTTATTCAAACAAAAAGATCAAGACTGTAGGCTTATTTCTTTTGCAAAGGTACAATTTGCAACTTATGTTATCTAATTTGTACAGTACTGCTGCTGAATGAGATTTTCTTTAAAACACTAGTAGTGGTAATAATGCCATATTTAACCCAACCAGCCTGTTATAAAGACAATCCAGCTGCCTCAACAATAAAGCATTATTCTGCGGTAAACAAGGATTTAAATGACTGATATGTGAGCCACCAAACAGAACCTGAGCCATAAACTAAATCCTCAGTTCACTGCTAGTATGAAGTTAATGATTGGTTTAGCTGTTGATCCACAGTTATTGCTTTGTATTGTAGCTAGTCAACAATTAGTACATTTACCTGTTATCAAGTCATATAAATAAGAACTTTAATAGAAACCATTTAGTACTGTCTGTTATAGGTTCCATTAATAATTTTCTACTGATAAGTCCTTCACTTTAAGAGACCCACATCTTTTTTAGGGGGGGAGGACAGGGGATCTTTAGGTGGAGCAGGTCAACTGTCTATGCCACAAAAACGCATTCATACTGCATGCAAAAAACATGATTTGTGTCCAAAACCGCATTTGATCAGCATAAAGTGTGCATGTCTGTAGAAGAGACACTCATGGGTATCCATAGAACCCATTTTCATTCAGATATCTTGAGGTGAGAAGTCAAGGGGCCCCTGTGTATATGGCCATGCCAGTTTTTTTATTGCCAAAATTTAGGCTAATTTTGGAGCGTTATTAAGCCTTCTTTGCGACAAGCTAACATGACATGGCTGGTGGTCCTTAGGTTTCATAGTTTCATATGATATCAGTATCTCTACTCTAGCTACAGCTTTTTTAGACAATAAAATCGTCCGGGGCCACCGGCAATCTCGCAGTTCTCAGAGGGTGAAAGGATTCATTATCCTCTCCCCACTGGACATGATAAAAAGGAAGAAGAGGAGGAGGCATTAGCTGCTAAAATACCTTCATGTCTTCTAAATTATAGGCTACCTGTACACCTGGATTAAGCTTTAAGTTTTCCAACTGACTACTTCTGCCTTTCAAAAGTGATAAAGTGCTGTATACATTCTTTTTCTTATTATTGTTGGTATATCATATCCTATTATTTTTTACCAAAAAAAAAAGTTTTACAAATCTAAATGGGGTTTCAAACAGCATTAAAGCAGTACACGTAACAACTGAGAGTAAATCAAGAAACATTATCTCTCAAATTTCCCCTTAACTCCCAAATAGAAGCTGAGAATATTGTTTATTTACAGTGTTGCTCATTTACTTGAACACATTTATCCATTCAAAAGTTATATTTCCCAAAACAGTTCACACACAGGCTTAAACTTAAACTATAAGTTGCTGGACAAAATGACACATTTTGTTTGAAAAATACTCCAACACTCACGAAACATAAAAAAAAAAACATGCAAGTAGTTTCAGTTTCATTAATGTCTTAGCCATCGAGAAAAGATTATTATATTTTATTGGTATTGGTTAAAACTCTCAATTCAGATTTTTTTTTGCCGGCTACGAAGGCAGCATGTCACCATAGCAACTAGACGCCATGCGGCAGTAGGTGGCTCTTTTTACTCTTCGCTGTTTGACGGAGAAGTTGTTTTTAACCTGAATACATTCTATGTTGAAGAGCCGCTGATTGTGGAACATGCCGTTGACCGTGACAGACTACTCGTGGACACAGACCGACTCGACGGTTCGCATAAATCTGCCGTTAAAAGGAGCGACAGTTGAGAAAGTGAACATCCTGTCTACAGACGAATACCTGAAGGTAAAGTTAGCATTCTACAATAAACGCTGTGGTCCCTTGTTTTTTACATAACTCCATTTTACGTAGTTTTGTCAACAATCATACACATAACGTTAGGTACAAAACGATAACTGACCTACATGGATGTATGTCATAATGTATGTGTAGTTAGTAATACACGTCAACACTAATGTAAGTGTTTGGTTTTGTCTTCCTCTCCATACAGTAACGTTAGGCCACACAATGTCTCCACTTTCTGCACAGGTGCATTCCCCTCCATATCTGTTTGAAGCCTTCCTGTTTGAACGTGTTGATGACGACAGAAGCACAGCAAAGGTTGGAAATGGAGTTGTGGTCATCAGTTTGCCAAAGCGGACCAATAAAGTGTGGAAGCATCTGATGATGACTACAGGTAAGAGCATCTGGCCTCTCACTAAACTGCAGCCCTCCATCTATCTCCTCAAGTCTTCACTCACGCTTTGATCAATAAATATATAAGACAAAATACAAAATAATAATAATGATTATTATCATTATATAATAATAATTATTATTATTATTATCATTATTATTAGCCTACTTCAAACACAGTAACTGTCAATAACAGTTTTTGTCTTCTTTTACATACATGAAACAATCTAAAACTTAGCTATAAGTGAAATTTGTATGAAAAATTCATCCTAGCCCCATAATCTGGAATGTATTTCACTTCATTGATTTAACATGACGTACCTTATGGAACAATACATTTAATAACACACATCTACATAAGTAAATCCACAAAGGCACTCATTAGTTAAAGTAAAATCAGCAACTGCCTAATGTTATGGCAAACAATTTATTAAAATAAAATAATTAGAGCTTGATGAAGGCTCCAGGCCGAAACATGTTGGTCTAACAAGAGAGTTCAACCGAAGAGGTTTGCCAAGCTCTCAGGGTTGCTCAGTTCAACAAGGCTGTGAAAAAACAGCCGACTCAGATCCGTCACACGACTAAGCCAGTGTACATCTGAGGGATAGATTACGTCCTTGTATTCTGCATCAATTTCTGACAGGCAAGCCCACAACTCCCAGCAATTAAGCGCATTTGATGGGACGAGAATAATAGTTTTCACCAAGGTACTCAACACATCACCCCGGCGGCACAGAACAACTTACACTGAGTGACACTTAACGTTCACAATAGGAACTTTCTTTTTTAATATAGTCAGTGGGTCAAATCTAAGTTCAATTTTAAAATAACTCACATTGTTATATGCACTTTATTTAGGCTGTAGATTGGGCACGCCAAAGCCCTTAAATAGTTAGAGAACAGCACACTCTCAGTTTAGAAAGGAACACTGGTTCTATGACGTAATGATTTATAAAGTCTGCTTGATTTGACTAAAAGCATCCTATATGTTTTCATAAAATAATTCTACCATTATAAATCAATGTGTTTCAGATAATAAAGAAAAACAGAAAGCGGTCAGAGAAAGGGCTCTGTTAAAATACCAGGAAAAGCTTTCTTCACAATCCAGATCCAAGGCGGAGAGACAGCATGCAGAGAAAAAATATGCACTGGAGACAATGATGAAGGTACTCAGTGACAGCACAATCTACTCATATCACCCATTGTCGAAAAATACTATTGCAAATCTGCTGTGAATTCTAGAAGTACTTTTATATCATATGCTTTACTTGATCTCAGCTTGAAAAGGAGGAAAGAGACAGTATCCTGAAAATGAAGGACAAAGAGCGAGAGAAAACCACAGCAGAGATGGCAGCATGGCAACTGAGACGGAAAGAAATAGCAGAGGAAGAAGCCCAACTAAAACTCCAAAGTCAGAGAGACAGTCAAAACAAACTGAAAGCCATGACAGAGAAGCAGGACAATGGATGTTCAGATGGAGGAATGCTCAAACTGGGTAAGCAATTTCCCGTTTGATCAAATTTCCTCCTACACTAGTTGGTTAGGTTTTGGCATGTTAATGATCATATTCCTGCGTTTAGATCAAAGAGGCAACAGTGAAGCAAAGAGCAAGAGAAAACAAGCGCACCTGCCTGCTCCAAGACTTGTTGGAAACATTCAAGTCACATTTACCCCACGAGTTTTCCCAACAGCCCTTAGGGAATCAAGAGTGCCAGAGGAGGAAGAGGTGAGAGTTGCCGATCACCTTTCCTGTGTTGGTATTATACAGCAGTGAGCATACTTTGGAAAGATCCCTTTGGATGAATCTTTAACAGGAAATACAGGCTGTAAGATATTACATTCTGAACTTGCAGTGAAGTCTCACTTTTCACAGTTGACTTGTGGATCAGCATCAAACACAAAGTCATTCCAAGAGGATGAAAGACGCAAGAGTAGAATTGGACCAGTCCTCCCACTTTGATGATGCTGTACCTTCAACTGTTCTGCTCACACGCCTGCTTATAGTGACAAGCAATGAAAAGCTGTCTAAACATGTTCAAAGTTCAAGTCAACTTTATTGTCCATTCTGCCATATGTACAAGACATATAGAGGATTGAACTTCTGTATCCCTTTAGACCATGGTGTGGGTATAGTGTTTGGAAGCTACTTTTAAAGTATGGTAGTGGTGGTCTAGTGGTCAGGCTTCCAAATAGAAACACTGAAAGGTTGTGAGTTCAATACCAGGGGCTGCAACCATTGTGCCCCTGAGTTAACCCCGAGTTGCTCCAGCGGGACTGTCCCTGAAGTTAGTTCACTGTTAGTTCACACTCTGGACAAGAGCATCTGCTAAATGACAACTAATGATAATAATATAGCTTTGCAAGCTACCAACTACTTCACACTGCAAAAAGTGTGGAGCTACCTGAGGGAGAAATCTAGTCTGGTTAATAATGCTGTGTTTCCACCCCATGGTACGGCTCTACACAACTCACTTTTGGTAACAGGTGCCTTTTCTCTATTTCGTTTTCCACTGTGGATAGTACCCCCTCAGTGTAGGTGGGCAGATCAGCTGTTCGCTGTAGCGACACCGCCAGAAACTGTTGTGACAATGGGAGACTCGCTGAATCCTTTCATCTGCAACCAAACAGAGGAACTTCTGCACTTTGTCAATTATAAGGCATGGTGTATGCCGTAATTTTGCAGACTGACATTTTTTAAAAATCTGGTCTGATGAAAAAAAAAAATGTGTTTGCTTTTGACGGTAGTTTGCTATTTAAAAACGCTGGAGTCTTTACAGGATGTCCCGTGATCCATGGTCTGCAGTGTTTTAACATCACTTTCTAGTATCAGAAAGTGGTACAACAAGGTGGTACCAAAAAAAGTACTAACAACTTTTCCAAATGAAAAAAACTAAAAGAGCGAGTTGAGTAGATTTGTGCCGTACCATGCAGGAGAAACACGGCATAAAGCTAATTTAAAAAAGTAGTTTTAACTACTTCCACATACATGGGATACGAAATTATAACAAAATATAATACAAAAAAGTCATATGCCAGCAAAACATTTTCAATTGAACATTTCAGAAAGTGCCCACTTGTTCACAAGTTATAGCCTACATTAGTCGAAGAAATAAGATACCTACTAAAAAGTTTGACTTGCACCTTTGTGGATTGTTTGAGCATGTTTGAGAACTTGGGCTGTACTTGTCAGATTTGTAACATCTGATTTTTATAACCATAACAAGTTAAACAGTCTTAAACTTGCACTTTTTAGACAGTATGAACAGCTTGAACATTGGTCTGCCCGACAAATGCATTGAAAGAAAAGGGGGTGGTCAATGGGGGTTCAATTACAGTGGAGAAGCAATGGTAAATTAGAATTAACAAATCATTCCATTCCTTTTATGGGAATACATTGTTTAATGTTTTAGTAGTAAACTAAATGGAAAAAAAAGTGCAAACTACTATTTTTTAATTAACAACTTGAATCACTGCAAATGAATGTAGTTGAACTAGCAGCAAGCTACTGCAAAATGTAGTTTAACTATAATAGATTATTTACATATAGTTCACTACTCACCAACATACATGTATATAGAAACAAGGATGAACAGCACAATGGAAAATGTAACAAGGCAAACAAGAGCAGATTAGAAAAGAAGGAAGCTGCAAACTTTTTTATTTATTTATAAGTGAAACAAGTACAGGGATACATAAACAGTGAAAAAAGTATATATAAAGTAAGACAAATGACAAAAAACCAAGGTGACCAAAGCAAACTGAAGAAAACAACACGGGAGTGTAGTACAGGGTGTGTGTGTGTGTGTGTGTGTGTGTGTGTGTGTGTGTGTGTGTGTG
>CALSCE010010634.1:944814-965963 GCA_943593645.1 Bovichtus variegatus
GTGTGTGTGTGTGTGTGTGTGTGTGTGTGTGTGTGTGTGTGTGTGTGATAAAACAATTTGAGATTAATGTAGGAATTTTAGAACTCATGCTTTTATGAATTTAATAGGGAATTAGGGTTACTTCCAGCCCTTCCAAATATGGTCAAACGCATCTCTCTGAAAGTCCTAGTGACCTTAATGTAGAGTTACTATTGTGGACCAAAGTAACAAATGAGAAACATAGACAAAAAAACATCACAGACAATGAAGTTCAAATACTGAAGTGTCTTTGGAGCAGACTTGTGGGTAAAACTTACCAGCATGCCCATTTCCTTAAGATCTCCCTACCGAACACTACTACCGAACACTATAGCATGTTGTTATTGTATTAATATACTGTGTATTAATATTTCGTAGCAGAGAACACAAGATCGCAACATTAATTCATGAAATTTTAAACTGTTTTATTTGGCACTTTCACAAGTGGCTTTTCCGAAGATAAATAGCCTAAATAAAGATTCAGTATGGAGGCAGGTGATTGAAAGATTATTCGCTTTATGTGATGGTCAATAAATATTTGGAGCTAACCAAATAGCTATTCGACTATATATAGCTATACAACTTCAATGCAAATTAATAGATTACAAATTTGTTTTAATTCGCCTATTAATTGTTACACAACTGTTTCAGCATAACATGAAATATACATGGTTCAGTCACATCAATTAAAATTACTGATACCAAAACTTAACAGTTCATTATTAATGCAGATTGATAACAATTTAATGTCACTAACCCCTTAAAGTTATCTCTTGAAGCCACATGTGCTCAGTGATACAGTACGAAATAGATCCATTAATGTTCGGGATGTTACTGGACATCAACCTCTAAAACTTAGCAACCAGGTGCAAGATCGTATGCAGACATCCAAGAGGAAGATAGGAAAATAGTGGGCACAGCGTGGAAAAAAGGCAAATACAGTGAGGCAAGTGGACAAAGCTCATTCCAAAACAACAGTGAATCTGGGGTTGGCTTTCACCCGCTGGCAAGCTCTATGACCAACTGAGCCAGAGAGGAGTCAGCACTGTGTTTTGACTCTGGCTCATTGTAACTTTATATATGAAACATTCCCAGAAAATAACATTTGTCTGATTAAAGTTTTGTGTAAAGCTTGAATCCACCATATGCTTTGTGAGTGGAATTAGCACTAAGATTGCACTTTTTATATTTTAACCAACCAGTGGCTCAAAAAACAAGCTGAAGGCAGACGAGCAGTAAATGCAGACGTTGAAGAGCTGAAGGACCTGAGGGAGGAGGAGAGGAACCCTGACTGGTTAAAGGACAAAGGAGAGTAAGTGAAGTCTGCTCTCAAAACTATTTACTGGAGCCATTCTTATTTTTCCTGAACCATGGACTAACTGAATTGACTCTTTCTTTCAGCAAATGTTTTGCTACTGGGGACTACCTGGGTGCAGTGAATGCCTACAACCTGGCAATCAGGCTCAACAGAAAGATCCCAGCTCTGTATTCAAACAGGGCTGCTTGTCATCTGAAGTTCAAAAATGTTCACAAGGCCATTGAGGATTCGTCTCAGGTCTGTACTATCCCAGCATTTTACATGTGTTCAGCTGAACTCCACTGCATATGGCAAAGTTAATTGAATTGAATCTTCACTGCGCATGTTGATGTCTTAAAACTCACTGTTCTAACCACTGCAGCCTCTATACAGTCTGTACAGATCATTAAATCTGCACCAAACTATTATGTAATTTAGGGATAAACATCTGCCCACGTTTCTCTGCAGGCACTTGATTTGTTGACTCCACCAGTTGTTGCCAATGCAGCAGCAAGAGCCAGAGCCAATGTCCGCCGAGGATCTGCTTTCTGCCAGCTACAGCTCTATGCAGAAGGTTTGAACAGAAACAGTAACTTTTTATTTGGTACTGTTACCTTTGAATGTTATTTCTTAGTTTCAATGATACACAATAATAAACATAAAAATCTTTGTAGATAAGGGTAGAGAAACAATGCATTACTGTCCACCGTGCCGTGCTGTCAGCTGATCTACCTGTAACATGATTTCTCAGGGCTACAAGACTACCAAGCTGCTCTAAAGATTGACCCTCGCAATGAAGCGCTGCAGGCAGACACACAGAGAATCAGAGACATTATTCAAGGCTCTGTGCCTGACCCTGAGACCCAGTGAAACACAGAAAATGTACTGTACATATTATGTATGGGGCAGTTTATTGTTTGTGTGTTGTCTGTTACCCAATGGTTAAATAAATGAGAACAGAGAACCAATGTTTGCTGCATATCTCTAATCGTAAAGTAAAATACTATGTAATGTATCGTATCCATTCAGGCTTCAAGGTGTTACCTGCTGACTTTTTTGAAGTTGGAAAAGTTATGTCAGCTGCAGACCTAAAGAATGAAGAAAATGTGTCAGTGTGATTTAGGAATATTATAATATATATATGATGTAGAGTGCATGGAAGACAAGGACATGGAACAACTAAGACTCTTCCTAGAGCTGGCCGCCCGGCCAAACTGAGCAATTGGGGGAGAAGGGCCTTGGTAAGAGAGGTGACCAAGAACCCGATGGTCACTCTGACCGAGCTCCAGAGATCCTCTGTGGAGATGGGAGAACCTTCCAGAAGGACAACCATCACTACAGCACTCCATCCATCTGGGCTTTATGGCTGAGTGGCCAGACGGAAGCCACTCTTCAGTGCAAAACACATGAAAGCCCGCTTGGAGTGTGCCGAAAGGCACCTAAAGGACTCTCAGACTGAGAAAAAAGATTCTCTGGTCTGATGAAACTATTGTTTTCTGAAAAAGTTTGGCCTCAATTCTAAACACTATGTCTGGAGGAAAACAGGCACTGCTCATCACCTGTGCAATACCATCCCTACGGTGACGCATGGTGGGGGCAGCATCATGTTGTGGGGGGGGGGGGTTCAGTGGCAGGGACTGGGAGACTGGTCAGGGTCGACGGAAAGCTGAATGGAGCAAAGTACAGGGATATCCTAAATGAAAACCTGCTCCAGAGCGCTCTGGACCTCAGACTGGGCCGACGTTTCACCTTCTAACAGGACAACGATCCTAACCACACTGCCAAAACAATGCAGGAGTGGCTTAGGGAGAACTCTGTGAATGTCCTCGAGTGGCCCAACCAGAGCCCGGACTTGAACTCAACTGAACATCTCTGGAGAGACGGTCCCCATCCAACCTGACAGAGCTTGAGAGGATGGGAGAAAATCCTCAAATCCAGATGTGCAAAGCTTGTTGCATCGTACTCAGGAAGACTTGAGGCTGTTATTGCTGCAAAAGGTGCTTCAACTAAGTACTGACTGAAGGGTCTGAATACTTATTTCAATGGGAAATTTCAGTTTCTTATTTTTAATACATTTGCAAAAATTTCTAAAATTCTGTTATCGCTTTGTCATGATGGGGTATCAAGTGCAGATTGATGAGGGAAAAATGTATTTAATCCATTTCATAGTAAGGCTGTAATATAAGAAAATGTGGAAAAGGTGAGGGGTCTGAATACTTTCTGAATGCACTAGCTGCCCACTGCTCCTAATACTAGGATGGGTCAAATGCAGAGTCTAACTTTCACTTTACACTGTGCTGTGTATGTGTGTGTGACGATATTGCTGATAATACTTCTGTACTTATACTTTAGTAGGGTTTTAAATGCAGGACTGTTACGTGTACTGTAATGGTATTTTTAAATTAATGTATAGGTACTTTTTCCAAAGTAAAGGATCTGAGTGCTTCCATTAAAGGCACGTCTGCGTTTTTTTTTGATGGACAGAATAAAAGTATTAACAGATCTAGACACACATTAGTGCTTGTGGTCACCTAACCTCCCTGAGCAGAGGCTTTTATTAAGTTACTATCAGACTGACCACTCACAAGCCATCCTCACTCCACCCCACTGACTCTACAGTAGTTTATGACGCTGATTTCAGATTGAAGGGATTTGGAAATTGTCACATTTCTTTGTAAACAGACTTTCTGTGAAGGTCCTCTTTTGGTTTGAATCTGAAGTGCAAATTGAGGTCAACTGATCAGGCCACACAGTGGGTCAGTGCTGCTGGGTCATGGGAAGGCTGGTGTTTGTCTCCAGATGATTCTGGAAAAAGTGAAAGTTGGGTGCTTTATTCTAACCTTTAAATTCCTTTAGCATGACTTAATACAGACTCATAAGTCAATGCAGGTTAGCAGTCCACAAAACAGAGTTTACCAGCTTTAAAATGTGGCTCCACTGATCTAAGCAGATCAGAGCTCCAATCCTGCCAAACATGTGAGTGTGACTGTGAAGTAGCACTTGAAGACCTCGACCACACACCCTGCCCTGTGTCAACGGACACAATTGAAATCTGTAAACATCCCGCAAAGCCGCTTTTCTTATTTTTTTCTTCTACCAATTTTCAGGTTTTTTTCTAATCTCCTAATGAAATGTGCCAAAAGCTTCCCAAAGAATACGAATGGTTGAAATTCAGCGTCAAAAGAATAGCATCATTAAGAGGCTTTGATTTGTAGTGGAGCTACATTGTGGCAGGGCAGTTTGAGTGAATGAGTGTCATTGAGTTCTTTAAGCGTTTGAAAAGATAAACACAATTCCAGCATAGACAAGCGATAAAGTTGAAGTGTTATTACAAAAGATTGGAATGGATCAAATGGAAATGCATGCTAGGAATTCACTGGACGACTTAGCTGTGGTATAAAAAGTAGAATATTTTGATTACATTCTGTCAAGTATCTAGAGCAGGAGGCGAAACACAAATACTCTCAGAGGCACAATGCCAAAACATTTTGTTTTTTTCCTTTTTTTTATATCATATTTACAAATGTATGTTTCTGCATGTTTTACCCCATTAATGTTAACCATTTTCCATGGCATGCTGTAGGTATTTTAGGTTTTTGGCTATGTTTTTACAACCAGATCTGTTGATTCAGTGTACTCGTAGTATCTCATGTACAAATGCAAGGCTTCATTGATATTGTTAGGAAGTAGAAATAATGATTAAATGTTTTGAGTGGACCATTTGACCACAGTCATGTGTATTTTTACAGGACAGACCTGTAAAGCTGCTCTCATGAATATCTTTGTGTGAACAATGGATCAAATGTCCATGTCTAATGTGAAAGGTGTTGCTCGTATAGTGACAAACCTCCAGATAATTATCACCAGTCAGTTTCCTTAAGCTCTATGAATTTTTTTGTAGCCGCAGCACCAAACAACAGTTTGCAATTAGCTGGGGGAGCATTTAGCAGGTAAAGAACCACATATTTTAGGAGCAATACCACAACTGTGCAGTTGACCACTGTGAATTGTGGGATATATTTAGCTCTAAATACAGCTTCAAACCAGTATTAGTAAAAGTGCCCATCCAGGGAGGGTTAAGTGTTGGTATTTCTCTAATATTGGACACACTTACCAACAAGACCTTAAGTGCACAAGAGTGTGCACTGAACAAACACATAAGACAGACATCAGATGTCTGTGAACACGAGACAACCATGATCCCCTGACATTTCCTCTACAGCACCACTATCATGTTGACATTTTTTGTTGAGAGTGAAACCTTTCTTTTTTTCATCATTGCAGCCTCACAGACGCTAGTGTGGCTATAGAAATGTAGTGTTATTTATATTGGTGGTTGTTTGCATGAGTAACACTGACATGACGTCAGAGTTTCCACTCTAAATAGATGACTAAAGTCCTGGTGGCAGCTTACCTCGGGTTGGAACCGGAACATGCCTATTATCAGACAGTGTACAGACTGGAGGACTTCAGCTCATTGAGCTGTATACCATCTGAATCCCTGTTGTGGTTACATGAATGTCTAGAAATGAATTGTTGGCTGCAGAGAATTGGCTTCTGATAGATAGTGAATCCAGATCGATTCAGATGTGTTCGTTTACTGTAAATTGCTCATCGTTTACTACCTTAAGTTGTGGAATCTTTAGATAGAAGTTCACACCACTAAGCTAAAGGTAGACCCATGTTCGGCATGATGACGTTTAGTAGTCACATTTAGCCACTTGTTAGCATCTGCCTTTTTTAAGACACATAGAAGCTTCAGAAATTCCACAGACCACAGACCCTATTTAAAGCTTCCAACCAAAAACTCATTTAAAAAAAAAACATTGACTTTGAGAGGAGGGAACCGGAGGTGCTAAATGCTGGTATTAGGACTCATTCCTGTAGCACTTTATATGACTGTGTGTGTGTGTGTGTGTGTGTGTGTGTGTGCGCGTGTGTGTGTGTGTGTGTGTGTGTGGGCAGGCTCAGGCTGACTCTTCTCTATTGTTGTGTGAGCTCTGTTTGATTGGCAGGTGGTCAGCCCTGCTGGCTGGGTGCTGGACCTGACTGACCAGTATCATATGGAGGTCTTTATTCCTGCTTGCTGAGCAGGACACACACTGCTGCTTCTGGACACTACTCTTTAACCCATTTAACACACTTGAACAAAGGCAGTGGACCCCCATGTATACATTTTCCTGCACTAGCTTGGAACGGCTTGGAATTCAACCAGCCCCTGGGGTCCAAAGTTAGGGCCATTTGGCCTCTACATGACATTGTGGTTGCATTTGTTCTTTTCAAGGTAATGCTCATTTATAAAAAAAAATGTAACCAATGTTTCCCCATTGATACAACACAACATACAGAAGAGTTAGTAGACAAGATTCATTTAGTTTACATCTCATTGTATGGGTTGTCTAGCTTAACAATGGAATAGTAACATAACATGTCCCTGATTACAATCAATTCTCTTTATTTTAGGTGTTCTATTTGTTAGATAAGGTGAGTGTGTTTTTTTCATCTTCTATCTTTGATTCATGAAATATTATGGCCTTGTAAAGTTGATATTGCTAACATGTTAGCAAACTACTGCCTTTTTGTTCACTTATCCCGCAGACACAGAGCAACATTATCATTCATTTGGAGTCGTGTTTGTGTCCACCTGATGAATGTAATTACAATATTCACTCTCCCTGTCACTCTGTTTGGATCTCTAACAACTTCAGTGATAAATATCTGGCTCTTTAAATGCTACATTATGTTCAACAGCTAGTTGTCTGCTGTTTGGGTTGAGCAGGTAGTGAACTGTAGGTTTATCAGAGCGTTTTCAATAAAAACATGTGCCTGCTGTTTAGACTGAGCAAGAACAACTGGTAAAGACATACATTTAATAACTGGTGGTGCCTGAAGGATAAAATAACATTTTCCAATAACACATCTTGTCTTTTTAACAGCTAACACCCACAATGATGAAATAAATAATTCAATTATGTACAGCCATAGTTCACATAACTCATAATTGCAAAAAAAAATTAAATATTTTAAAAAGAAGAATTAACTCATCCACAAATCTCCTTGCCACAGAAAGAAGGCTGCATAGGCCAGGTCCACAATGCAGCTTAAACTGTATAGTTTCTTTTCCACAGAAATTGTGTTTTCCTATCAGTGTGAAGAACAATCGCACAAATGCACAAGTTCCTCCAAAATCTGAACCGTGCTCCCTCCTCCTTCCTCTTCCCTCCCTTTCTGCTCAGCTGAATAACCACTGAAGGTAAATTAGATCATAATGACCCTGCACCGTCCATACAAAACCTGATTAGACATGCAACCCTCTGCCTAATGAGCTGAAAAACGGCTGTGTGTGTGTGTGTGTGTGTGTGTGTCTGTGAGTGTGTCTGTGTGTATGTGTGTATGAAATGTCTGTATTTTGCTCCTTTAGTCACAGCTCTGTGTGGTATGTCTAACACACACAGACAATAGTAACCATGTAAACACACACACATCAGAATCCATGCGTTGCTGCATGTAAGTGATGTGTTTACATGCCTCTAGGGGGCAGAACACATCGAAACCAGCTGACAGAACTACCACCGAAGCTGTCTTATAAAGTCCTTGTGGCTAATGCATTATGTTATATCATATTAACACATGCAGCTGTGTTAATTTTTTTTGCTGAAAACAGCTGCCTGCTGCTAATGGAAATGGGGTTGATGAGAGCTGTGAAGCTGAAACATAAGCCAAATGTGCTGTAAAACCAAAACAATGCGCTAAACGCTCAAAGCAGAGCTGCAAAGTTAGTTATTAATTTCCTGTGTTTTTTAACATTGCAGCCATTTGATTGGATGTTACTATCAAAGATAATAATTAATGGGTATTTTTGTCAGTGAAAGCAGTAAACCCCCCATGCCTTTTCGGAAGTGACTTGGTCTGCAAGGGACCTGAGGAAAGACTAAATAGGCCCAAAGCTAATTAGATCCAAAATGTGGTCGACCTGAACAGACCCACATGGTGAGAACACCAACACTGCAGCAGCATTGAGCGCTGCCAGCACAAGCAGCCACAGTTGAAACGAGCAGCAACATTCTATTATTCTAGCACTTCACAGTTCACAGTTTTCTCCTGAGGTGATTATGATGCAGCTCCGACCCTAGCTTGATCAGATTGAAGATAGATTCAATATTTGTACACAATATAATGTAATACTAAATAGTTTGTGTGAATCAGTTGATGTCACTAAATTGTAATATACATTTTTACAATTACCATCACTAGTAAAAGATTTGCATTTAATGTGACAACCAGATAAGGAAAAATGGATAGTGGAAAATATCCAAATATTTACCAAAAAGCAAAAGTTATAGAATTGACTCCCATCAGCCTCAGCTGAACTTTGTGAATAAAGCAAATATTAGCATGCTAACATGCTAAACTAAGGGTAATGGTAACAATAGTAAACATTATACCTGTTACACATCAGTATGTTAGAGCACAACGTATCATCATACATATCATATCTTAGGGAAAGTTATTTTGTTAGTTTTCATGCGTTTTGGGAACGTCCAGGAACACGTGGGAAACACAAATACTTGGTTAGGTTTCGGAAAAGATTGTGGTTTTGGGTTCAAATAAATGTGTTTGAAATACTTGGTTAACTTTTGGCAATAAAACGGCTGTAGATGTTTAGTCTTCTTCCTATATACAACGTGAGCTGAGTGGCTGTTGGTGCATCATAGAAGTCTCAAAAATTAGATACTGTTGCACAAAAAGTTACATTCCATACATACCCCCCCTAAACTACTACAGGGGTGTTGCACTACTAGTGACCACTGACCTTCACAAGGTCAAAAGCCATTTGTTGGTGTTTGAAATGTTTATTTTGCATGTAGCATGAAATATATCCTATTTGTTTTCTTTGTACTTTTTCTATTACACAAGTCCTCAGGGATCTGTAGTCCACATGGACATGACATATGCTCTCTGCATTGTTTGTTGCTTTGTTGTTGTTGTTGTTGTTGTTGTTGTTGTTGTTTTTATTTTAGAACTTGAAGTTATTGAAGCTGTTTCAATTCACTCTGGAAGTCTATTTACAATGTCTCTTTTCCTTTTCTTCTTCGTCCCCGTTAGCCCTCCTTCTATCTTTCCTGTCTCCTCCTCCCTCCTCCCCTGCCTCTCCTCAGTGATAATGAACTGCCTGTCTTGCCCCTGTGAATCTGTTCAGAGAGATGTGAATGATAGACTAACCCCTTTCTGAATTATAGACTCCTCGGGGTCACCCTGTATCCCCAAGGGCCCATTGTGATTGCCCCACTCAGCCTCTCTCAGCTGCACTTTACAGCGCATTGGTGTGTGTGTGTGTGTGTGTGTGTGTGTGTGTGTGTGTGTGCATGCGTGCGTGCGTGTGTGTGCAAGCGTGCGTGTATGTGTGTGTGTGTGCATGCGTGTCCTGTGTTTCCTCTCAGGTAGAAGAAGCCAGTAGAGATCACTCCCTGCCTCCAGCATGCCTCACTGCCTCTTTTATAGACTCTCTCTCGCTGACTGAAAGGAGCCTGGATACTTAAATCCAACTGCTACCCACTCCCACTAACTTCCCTTCTCACCACATTTTCCAGGGAAGTGAGCAGCACAGTCACACTGGGAGAGACGGGGAGATACTGGAAAAGAAAGAGAAGAACAGAGAGAGTTACCAGTATAAAGAATAAGATTCCATGAACCTTTAAATATCCCTTGGGAAATTGAAGGTATATTACAGATGGCAGGAATAAAAAAAGGTAAACATATAGAAGATAACAAATAAAATAGCTTCAAAGTCCATGTAGGAATGTACACTGATGAAATGCAAATGCACACTCTTGTCCCTCCAAATTTCTTCCATTTGATTAAGTTAGTGGACACAAATGTGTTCTGAAATCAAACATGTATTGTTTGCTATTCGTTTCCTCAGATTATATTTACCAGCAGGGATGAAAGCCCAGAACCTGATGTTGAACATGTTCAGATCAGATTATACCCAGCTCGGTTCATATAGCAACAAGGAAAATAGAGAGCGGAGCATACAGATAGAGTAACGGTGGAACCATTTGGCAGCTGCTCTCAGTCAGTTTGAAGCTACTGTTTCTTATGTTGCTCTACTGATTCAAGTTTGCATTATACATATTTTAAAAATCAGTCATTGTCTTCAAAGTGAAAATACAGTCTACAGAAGGGGCATTTAATACAGAAATTAGACAAAAACAAGCGCAAATTCGCAAAAGCTGCAACCACCAACGTGCATTCACATTCATGCATTCACACGCACAAACTCAGAAACACTTGAGCTCCATGCCAAATGTCAGGCTCCTAGGGTGAAAACTGTGGCCCCCAAAGGGTGGGGACATTTGTGTGCAACGACCAACAGACAGAGCGAGCTTACTAAACTAAATTTAAGAAATGCAAAATTCTGACTACAGAGTTTCCCTTCCAGCATAATTGGGCTTCCAAATCACATTTGTGAACACTGGTGATACTGAACTAAGAGAAGTGACAGAAAGGCAGGAAATGTATCAATCTCGATGGGGGTCCCTTCATTTGTTACACATCAATGAGTGGTTTCAGGGAGCCGATTGTTACGGCACAAATTGTTGTGTGTGTGAGACTGAAGCCTGTACTTATTGTCCAATCTACTTGTATGTGACTGTTTGACCCTGAGGAAGACTTAATTAATAATAATAAAAGCTTTTAAACTTTTGCACTTTAGCAAGGTTGATTGTGTTTTAGTGGTATCCATTCCCTTATGGCGGATTTCTATTTTCACACATGCAGCTCGCAACAGGAGGTTGTCCGTTTCAGACGCGTTCTCACCTATTGGAAATTCTCCATTTGGTTTAGGCGAGGTGTTATTTCTAGGTAGAGCAGGACATGATGCAAAACACCACTGTTAAGTAGCCGGTTCGTAATTTGGTCATAAACAACAATTTATGAGTTTTGATACGGAGATATTAGCATTAACTAATATAATTACTGTAAATGCTACGTGTCATTTTCTACGCATCATTACCCGTCAGTCATGATTAGATAATCAAGAGTGTGTTAGCAAAGCCCAACAAACAATCTTTCTCAGCCCACTTTAGAAAAGAGGAAAATAAAGTAATGGAGACTAAAGGAAAAGAAAAAGCATATTTAAGGGAATAAAAGATACGGTAAAGGGGAGATTTGGGTGAAAAAGGAGAGAAAAGCAAAGAAAAAAGACTTACCTTTCATATTGAAGCACTGCATTATACTACTTTAAATGAGCAGGGACTTATTTTAAAAGGCTGATTTGCTCAGAGTATAGTTTATTTTTCCAGAGACCTCTCTGCACTTCGTTTTGCAGCCATATCTCTCCTTCACAAGCCTCCCATGGCCTTTAAACCAGGAGTTAATTAGTCTTTTCACTAGCCATGAATTACTTAATTGATTAACGAGAAATGTTAATGGCTTTATCTGTAAACGGCCTTTCATTTGCTTTCAGTATCCTCCTCTTCAACTCCTCTGTCGTTCCTCTCACATTATAACCCAGACAAGTTTTCCAACACATTAAGTTCTGAACTCAGAGAAAGGAAGAAGAGGCTTGTTTAGAATTTCTCAAGGAGTTTTAATTAAAACCCAAGAAAGGAGCCCGGATACTTATCGCTGGCGCTCTCTTTCTACCTCTCACATCGCTCTATTTTGGTCTTACCCCACTTACACTGGCCATACTCCTTCTCTTGATCCACTTCTCCCGTCATCCTTTCTTCAGAGTGGCAGAAGGAATGGCCCTATCCCTCCTTCAGGAATCCCTTGTGGCCTGACAGCTCTCACAATAAGAGCCATTAAATACAATGAGAGAGAAAGACGGTGCTCTAATTTAAATCCCCTCCTCCTCTGCCTCTCTTTACATCATTATGTTATTAGTCGTGAGCAAGACAGAGACACTGATAGAGAAGGGTAAGAAGAGAAAGAGATGGATGAATGTGGGACTTCAAAGTCCTGCAGCAGCGGCAGCACTTGAGAGGAATGATCAGCCAGCAATCTGTTGGCAGAGTTGGGTATGTGTAGAGCTCTGTGTGGCCGAGCAGGGTCGGGTGGCTTAATATAAAAAACTTCATCAAACTACAATCAAGAGGCAAACAGAGGGAAAGTCAAATAACGTGATGTGGGTTTCAATGCAGTTTTTCTTTACAGTGCAATGATTTTTATCAGCTTTTACAAAACAAAGAAATAACTGCACAATAGAAGGTATTTTATATTTTTTATTACTGAAAATATCCAAAATTGTCTTTTAATTATACCACCAATGTTCCTCAATATATTAACGGAGTAGCTTCGCATTCACCAAAGAAAGAACAAATGGAGACTATCTAAATATGACTTACTAACAGTTAGTCTGTGACCCGTCACATCCTGTAAGATAATTTCAAATATTAGAAAACTATAGGTTTGTTATACACCAAATCTAATTATTTCAACATTGGTGTTAGAGAAATAAATCCCATTTAGTGAAATCGGCCAACGCTGTGTTATTTCTTATGACAACAACTTCAGTGGGAACAAAAGGAATGCTGAAAAGTAAAAGAAAGTAAGGTTAGCACTGCTGTACAAAGTGGTTGACAAATGTGTGGAACTGAACTTTGCTGAAATGTGCTGTGGATTAGACTTCAGATGTTTAACAAAACTCACTTTATTTGCTCCTCTCTTTCTCTAGGGAAACGGAGATGAGGGAATTATGTCAAAATGGAATTGGTCACGTAGGATTGCCCTTAAATCCTTTCTCTTTTTTTTCCCGATAATAAAAGAGACACAAAAACATGTGGATGGATGGAAAAAAAGTGTGTGGGGGGGGTCCTAAGTAAATGATGTGAATGATAATTTGAGGGGAATGTAGCACTATCAGACATATGGTGAAGTGGAGCAGGCTGGCCATGCCAAAGGGCTTTTCATGATCTTTACGCTATCACAGGGATTAGAGATGTAGGCAGGGCAGGCCACACACAAAATACTTTCTTGCATTCTCTTTTACACGCACGCACGCGCACACAGACACTCAAACATCAAAGCTGTAGTAAGTTTCTACGCCTACTGACAAACTTATGCATAGACACAGCTCAATTTAGAAATACTCCAAAAAGAAAGACGTTTTCAGGGAAACTGTAAGAGTGCTTTACAACTATAGTTCTAGAGCAGCACAGTTGTATATGAATGATGTACATCTACTCGCCACGTCAGCAAAAGTTAAACAATGTGTACCGTGATTCGGATCTGCGCCAAAATGTAATTGGTTCTTTCTTGGCCCAGGCTACACCCTTCCACTAAGTTTTATGAAAATCAGGATTGACGTTTCTCCGTAATCCTGATAAAGACAAATAACTAATTTGAATACAAGATATAAATGTATGGTTAGTGCAATTTAATTTAAAATCTATATTGTAATCCTCAATAAAGCATGTGATTAAAACATGGAGGCTCAGGACCCAATGACCAGGGTCTGTGTCTGTACATATGGTGTTATGGCTACTTTCCAGCAATCAAGTGTAACGGTACAACCAGTGCCCACGGAGAGAGGGAGTCATAGCACGACTCAGAGACAGAACGATGATGATGGTAATGTACTTTACTGGGTAAAAGTAGACAAACGAACATGCAGGGGAAATCCAAAAGCAGAGTCGGGTCACAGAAACAAGGTCGATGCACAGATAGGTCCTCAGCGTAGCAGAACAACAGGTAAGGAGCAGGCGAAATCGGAGTCAGGATCGAAGAAGCCGGGGAATCAGGAACACGGGAAACGGGATCAATGCTGGAACTCTTGTCATGAAAGAACGAAGAAAGAACGGTTGGTTGCAGGAACCAACCGGCTCTCTCCAACGGGCTTCACTCGGGACACGTGGAAAGTGGGATGCACCTTCATGGAACGTGGCAGCTGCAGTCTCACTGCCACGGGGTTGATGACCCTGGACACCGGAAATGGGCCTACAAAACGTGGAGCCAATTTCCGCGACTCCACCCGCAGAGGAAGGTCCTTGGTGGACAACCACACCCTTTGTCCCGGAACATACGTAGGTGCGGGGACTCTCCTCCTATCGGCCGTCCTCTTGTGGTTGGCGGAGCTGCGGAGGAGCGTCTGCCTGGCCCGACTCCACATCCGGTGACAACGGCGAACCATGGCTTGGGCTGAGGGCACACTGGATTCCACCTCCTGGTCTGGAAACAGCAGAGGTTGGTACCCATATGCACACTGGAAGAGAGATAAGCCGGAAGAGGAGACAGGTAGGGTGTTGTGGGCATACTCTACCCATATTAGATGTTTATTCCAGGTTGTTGGGTTCTGGGAGATAAGACACCGTAGGTACATCTCCAGCTCCTGGTTCATCCTCGCCAACTGTCCGTTCGACTGGGGGTGATAACCCAAAGTCAGACTGACCTTGGCCCCCAACAGCTCACAAAACTCTTCCAAAAACGCAAAATGAATTGGGGAACTTGATCAGGCACAATGTCCTTAGGAAACCCATGAATCCGGAATATCTGCGAGAGGACCACCTCCGCCGTCTTTCGCCGAAGGAAGTTTAGATAGTGAAATGAAATGTGCCATCTTGCTGAACCTATCCACCACCGTCAGGATGGTAGTTTTGCCCTCCGACATGGGCAGTCTGTTGACGAAATCCATAGAAATCTCCGCCCAGGGACAATCTGGCACTTGTAATGGCCGCAGTAGGCCCGACGGCGGTTGGCGAGACGACTTGTTGCGTGCACATACTGGGCAGGCGGCCACGTATTCCCTGACCATCCTCTCCATGGAAGGCCACCAGAAGCGTTGCCGGATGACGAATAACGTTCTCGCAGCTCCAGGATGGCAGGAAACAAGGGAAGTGTGAGCCCAGTGGATCACCTTTGGGCACAAACAAACGGTTGTTGGGAACCCCGTCAGGCACTTGAATCTCCCTGATGGCCCTTTTTACCTCCTCAATTCCCCAGGTTACTGCGCCTATCACCTGAGAAGGAGGCAGTATGAATGATGGAGGTCTGGGGTTGGGATCAAAAAGGCGTGACAATGAGTCAGCCTTAATGTTCTTCGACCCCGGCCGATAGGTCAGGGTAAAGTCGAACCGGGTAAAAAACAAGGCCCAACGGGCCTGCCGGGAATTCAGTCTTTTGGCTGACTGAATGTATTGAAGGTTCTTGTGGTCGGTAAGAACCAGGAACGGCTGCCTCCAACCAGTGTCGCCACTCCTCAAGCGCCACCTTGATGGCGAGTAGCTCCCTATTGCCAACATTGTAGTTCCTCTCCGCTGGTGATAGTTTGACAAAAATGCACAAGGGTGCAGTTTGTTGTCCAAAACGGAACGTTGGGAAAGGACCGCCCCCAGTCCTATATCCGAAGCGTCAACCTCCACCAGGAATTGTCGCTGAGGGTCAGGATGGGGGCTGAAGTGAAACTCCTGAGTTGTAGGAATGCCTTCTCCGCACTCTCATTCCAACGGAAAAGGATCGACGGGGATGTTAGAGCATGTAGGGGGTGCTGCGACAGTGCTATAGTTCCTTATGAACCGGCGATAGAAATTGGCGAACCCCAAAAACCTTTGGACCAGTTTACGACTAGTGGGGACAGGCCACCGAGTGACTGCACTGACCTTCGCTTCATCCATCTGGATACTGTCCGCCGAAATGATGAAGCCCAGAAAAGAGACAGTCCTCAAGTGAAACTCACACTTCTCCGCTTTCACGAACAGCAGATTGTCGAGTAGACTTTGAAGTACCTGGCTGACGTGTTTAACAGGAGTCTTCTCATCTGGTGAGAAAATGAGAATGTCGTCCAGGTATACAAAAACAACGGTTTAGCATGTCTCGAAGGACGTCATTCACCAGTGCCTGGAAAACAGCCGGGGCGTTGGTCAACCCAAACGGCATGACCAGATACTCGTAGTGACCACTGGGAGTATTAAATGCTGTTTTGCATTAGTCCCCCTCCCTTATCCTCACCAAATTATATGCGTTGCGCAAGTCGAGTTTGGTGAATACCTTGGCTCCCTGTAACAGTTCAAATGCCGAAGATATGAGTGGGAGGGGATACCGATTCTTCACCGCGATCTTATGTAGGCCACGATAATCAATGCAAGGTCGTAGGGTCTTATCCTTCTCTACAAAAAAGAACCCCGCTCCAGCGGGTGAAGAGGAAGGACGAATTATCCCGGCCTCCAAAGCTCCCTTGATGTATTCCCTCATTGTCTCCCTTTCAGGAGCGGATAGGGAATACAAATGACCCTTGGGGGGGTGTAGTCCCCGGAAGAAGGTCGACCGGGCAGTCGTAGTCACGATGAGGGGGTAGGGCTGTAGCCCGAGTCTTATTGAAGACCTCCTTAAGTGCCAAGTAACAGGCCGGAACCTTGGCCAAATCCGGAAAATCCCTCGCCGGGCTCTCCCTGGTCCCCCCCATCAAAAGAGGTAATCCCCAGATCACGCTTCACACTGGTCGGGAAACACGTGGTGTGACACGTCGGATGCCATCCCAGTATCTCTCCGCTGGACCAGTCTACATGCGGGTTGTGCTGGACGAGCCATGGAAACCCCAGAATTAGCGGGTGCGAAGGAGAGTTAAACACATAAAAACTCATCTCTTCTGAATGTCCATCTGCCATGACCAACTGGACCGGGTGAGTGGTGTGGGAGACCCGGCACAGTAGCCGGTCATCCAGAGCCCTGGCTTCCAACACCTCGGGTAGTGGGTGTACGCTCAAACCCATTCTCCTCGCCAGTCCCTCATCCATAAAACTCTCGTCCGCCCCAGAATCGAGAAGTGCAGGATGGAGAATGGATTTGCATGAGGAGATGAGTCTGGCAGGTGTCAAAGTGCGAGAGGGTCTTCCCTTGTTTGTAGTTCGGCTCACCAGTGCCCTCTTTACTGGTGAGCCTTGGCTTTTAGTGGACATCCAGCCACGTAATGTCCCATCTCAGCGCAATAGATGCAGCGACCCTCCTTCATACGACGTTGTCTCTGCGCCTGAGACAACCTGGAGAGTCCCATCTGCATCCGCTCTTCTGGGTTGATTTCTTCCGTCCCATAGGAAAGATTCTGTGTCAGTGGTCTCACCGGCCCTTGGACGAAACCTTGACCGTAAACGAACAATCAGTCGTCCCTGCGAGTTACGGCTGCCGGCAGTCGCTGTTCTCGTTCCCTCCCACGGATTCTGTTGTCGATCCGGATGGACATAGAGATGAGAGAATCTAAGTCTGTGGGTAACTCCAGAGGCTCCAACAGATCTTTAATGCGGTCCGACAATCCCCCTCTGAAGGCGTCGAATAGGGCTTGCTCATTCCAACCACTGTCGGCTGCCAATGTCCGAAACTCAATAGCGTAATCCGAAGTCTGGCGGCTACCCTGTTGCAGACTAGTGAGCGCGCGGGCCGCCTCTCGACCTGGAGCTGTCTGGTCAAAAAGTTTTCCTTAAAGCCGCTGTGAAAGTTCCCAAAGACTGGCAAATGGGTGCCTCTCTGGCCCATTCCGCCGTTGCCCATGCCTTAGCCCGTCCGGACAAGTACGAGATTATGTACGCTACCTTGGACCGCTCTGTCGGGAAACAGGCGGCCTGAAGCTGAAATATAGGTCACACTGCGTTAAGAACACTCTGCAATTCTCCAAATCCCCAGAAAAACGTTCAGGATGGGAGAGGTGAATCATGGAACTCGGGATGACCACTGGGGAGGCTGTTGCCAATAGCCCCGTAGTACTAGGCTCTCGTGGTGTAGAAGTCGAAGGAAGTGCTGTTTGGAGGTGCGTACCCAGCTGTTGGAGCTGTCTAGTCAGCTGCTCCACTTGGCGACTGGTGGTATTCTGGAACATCGTCTGACCGTCCGTCAGGGACCGAACTCCTATGCATATAGCTGATAGCTGCTCCTCCAGAGCGTGAAGACGAGCGCCCTGTGCGCCGATCGCTGAACGAACAGTCTCCGAGTGGGCTGAGTCCATGTTAATGGCCAGTTCGTACTGTAACGGTACAACCAGTACCCACGGAGAGAGGGACTCAATAGCACGACTCAGTGACAGAACGATGATGATGGTAATGTACTTTACTGGGTAAAGTAGACAAACGAACATGCAGGGGAAATCCAAAAGCAGAGTCGGGTCACAGAAACAAGGTCGATGCACAGGTAGGTCCTCAGCGTAGCAGAACAACAGGTAAGGAGCAGGCGAAATCGGAGTCAGGTCACGGAAACAGGATCGAAGAAGCCGGGGAATCAGGAACACGGGAAATGGGATCAATGCTGGAACTCTTGTCATGAAAGAACGAAGACGAACTGGCAACAAGGGACAAAACAACACACAGACTATATACACCAGGAAGTGGGAGGGGATAACAAGACACAGGTGGAGACACTAACGAACAGAGTGGAGACACTAATGAACAGAGTGGAGACAGCTGGGGATAGGAACTAGAAACAAACACAAGAGGGAACATACAGTTAACAAAATAAAACAGGAAGTACAAACACAAAACATCTAACGAACGGGACGGGACCTGATATCAAGTTCATCTTATCCAGTCAGTACTGTTTATTCCTATTTGGAAGGAGTTCACTCTTTTAAAGGAGTGTGCAGTGGTAGCACTTAAAATTGTATCTTTTCACAGTAGGCAAGCAGTATCATCTAACCTCATTAAAAAGGACCTGCTGATGTCTTTTCTGCCACCAAGAGTCACAAAGGCACTCCATCATCAAAGATACAGTATGTATGCAGTGAGGAGTTGTGAAGTAGCATGTGCCCACTGTATTTCATATCCAACACTCCACATACCTGGAACGAATGTTTTGAAACCTTTGCACTTTTAAACATGTGACGTTTTGAATTTAAACAAAACTATGTGGTCAGGTTAAGGTAAAAAAAGACTTTGTTAGGGTTAAGAAAAGATTATATTTTGGGTTAAAATAATTATGTTTGTTACCTAACTTAGGTTACGTACGGAAGTTAAGTATGTGACGTGTGGCGTATGTGAGGTAAGTTAAATACGTGACATAGCGTTGTGTAAATTAACTCACCTACCTATGTTGAAATAAGTCCACCCCGACCCCCCCCCCCCCACGCAGACTTCATTGCTCTTTATACATCGCCTGACCTCATCCTTTGCTCACATCAAAAATAACTACGGTTGCAACCTAACAATAAACGTAAATGTGCTGCTTACACAGATGACCTATATGGCCTTATTTTTAGGAGGACGGTTTATTCATATCATACGGGGACTCTGCTGGATAAATAATTCTAATCTTTTAAACACATGGTTGCAGAACTGTTAGAATATGGTTCAGACAATGCACAACACAAGTCGTGGAAATATTAAAGGAGATGTGAAGTTACGACAACTTCCCATTTTCTCATCTCATTTTAATATACTCATTTATATACTATATATATATATATATATATATATATAGAATATATATATTTATGTATACTATATACATACATACTGTATATGTCTTGAATTATTCCATAGCCTCATTCTACACCCCTCTCACACCCATTATTTGGATGACACACAAGACCCATCCACACACACACACGCACACACACACACACACACACACATTAATCTGAACACATGTTGTATTCATCAGTTCACTTTTGGCCTCTTGGTATTTTGTCATTTGTCTTCGTTTTACTTTTTATGTTCTCTTCTGTCTGTTTATATGTTCTTGTTTTCACTTGTTTTGTAATCACTTAATCAGTCAATAAAAAAATTCTAATAATAATGATTTTATTACCACCGTGGTGCAGCAACTCGGGGATGGCATTTGAGACACCATTAAATCTGGCACTATGCACATTTTTTGGCAGCATTAAAGTAATAGTTTTAGTCATAATGTATACATATCAAGCCTTCCCTGACTTTTGCCTCATTTCAGGACACAATGTACAACATTTAAAACTGTCATCTCAATTTTGACTGAGCATTGACCTAAGCAGTCAGTCACAGTCTGGAGCGACCACACGCCAATCTGATCAATGCAACAGCACAGTGCCTGTCAGGCAGATACAAGAACACACAGTCACAGTGGCAGGCTGTCAGTAAATATAAACTTTTACTTTTGGCATGTTGCCTTTATATTTAAATGGCCTGTGGTTCTTATTTCCAAGGAAATATATTTCAGTCTTTAAGACAGGAGGAAACACAAACAAATAGTTTAATACTTACATGTTGCATTTAAGTTTGACAAGCATAGAGCAGAGAAGCACCTGGACCTGAGAGGCAGGGATTTACACATTAGCTTTCTTCTCTTTTCTCAAGACAGACCCCTATTAAATCCCTGTTTAACTAAGGGATCACTTACTGTGTGTGTGTGTGTGTGTGTGTGTGTGTGTGTGTGTGTGTGTGTGTTCATGCTGGTAATGCCCATGGGAAATTGATACCATTACTGTCTGGTTGTGAAAAAGGCAGAACTAAAGACCATTCCTGTGTCCCTCCACTCCCTGTTGACTTTTTAACAGCTGTGTGTGTGTGTGTGTGTGTCTAAGAGAGAAAGAGAAAGAGAGAAAAGAGTGGCACGTGAACGTATCTAGCCCCCATATTGATTTGCATGAGTTGACACATCCTTCTTTTTCTTTCTTTCTTTCGTTATTTCTTTCTATTTCTATGTCTCTCTAACACCCCCCCCCCCTCTCCCGGGTTTCAGACCTAGTCATGTATGACAGATATGGTTGATTGTGGGCAGATCAGAGCAGATCATTGAGGTGAATGGCTTCAGTGAAACCTCTCATTCAGCTCAGAGTCAAGCTTTCAAAGGAGCCCTGATATGGAAGAAATGGGGATATCCTCCTGGCTGTTCCTTTATTGTAGTGTGTGTGTGTGTGTGTGTGTGTGTGTGTGTGTGT
>CALSCE010010634.1:1003741-1018061 GCA_943593645.1 Bovichtus variegatus
AGCCTCCGTCTAGCCTCCGTCTCAGTCCGACAGGAACCCAGCCTACTGCAAGCCAGAACCAGGTCATCGGCGTGTTCTTATTGTGCGACTAATTACCTGATTCCATCCAGCTGCCTGGCCTCCAGCTGAGCCACTCCCGTCTCCTCCCCAGCCGCCAACCCCGCCTCCACACCCCACTGCCACATACCCCCACCGCCCGACTCAGGCCGGGAGCCCACCGGCCGCAAGCTGACTCCCCCCCCCCTCCGCCGAACGCGAGAGAAAGTCAGCCACAACCATCTGGTTACCCGGCCTGTGGATCACCTTGAAGTTAAACGGCTGTAACGCCAGATACCAACGAGTGATCCGGGCATTGGTATCCTTCATGCGGTGGAGCCACTGGAGCGGGGCATGGTCCGACCAGAGGGTGAAAGAGCGTCCCAGGAGATAATAACGCAGGGCGCCCACCGCCCACCGTATGGCGAGGCACTCTTTTTCCACCGTACTGTAGTTCACCTCCCGCTGTGCCAGCTTCCGGCTAATGTACAGTACGGGGCGGTCGACCCCCTCCACCTCCTGGGACAAAACGGCCCCCAGCCCGCTGTTCGAGGCGTCGGTCTGTAAAACAAACGGGAGAGCAAAGTTAGGGGAAAACAGGAGCGGCTCCCCACAGAGAGCTTGCTTTACTGCTCCGTCCACTGGACCGGATCTGAGGCACCCTTTCGGGTCAGGTCGGTCAGGGGGCTGGTGAGCTCTGAAAACCCCGGAATGAACCGCCGGTAATAGCCTGCCAGCCCCATAAACCTCCTGACCTCCTTTTTTGTCTTGGGAGCCGGACAGGCGGCAATGGCCGCGGTCTTCTCCAGCTGCGGCCGCACCTGCCCGCCCCCCAAGTGGTACCCCAGATACCGTACCTCCCTCCGTCCAACTGCACACTTCCTCGGGTTAGCCGTGAGCCCCGCTCTCCTCAGGGACTCGAGCACCGCCCCCACCTGCTGCATATGCTGCTCCCACGTCTCGCTGTGGATGATGACGTCATCCAGGTAGGCAGCAGCATATGCCGAGTGTGGCAGCAGCACCCGGTCCATGAGCCGCTGGAAGGTGGCGGGGGCTCCAAACAACCCGAACGGAAGCGTCACGAATTGGTACAAGCCGTACGGTGTGGAGAAAGCCGTTTTTTCCTTAGACTCTGGAGACAGGGGAATCTGCCAGTAGCCCTTGGTCAAATCCAGTGTCGTATAAAAACGAGCCGTGCCTAGCCGATCCAGGAGTTTGTCGACCCGGGGCATCGGGTAAGCATCGAATTTGGACACCTCATTCACCCTGCGATAGTCCACACAGAACCGTACTGACCCATCGGCCTTGCGCACCAGAACGACGGGACAGCACCAGTCACTGTGAGACTCTTCTATTACGCCCATCTCCAGCATAGCCTGAAGCTCCGCCTGAACAATTTTCCTCTTGTGTTCGGGCAGTCGATAGGGCCGTGAGCGCACCGTCACGCCCGGGGGCGTCTCTATGTGGTGGTGTGCGAGCGTGGTGCGCCCGGGCAGGGGGGAGAACACATCGGCAAACAGCCTTTGCAACGCGGCAACGTCTGCCCTCTGACTTGGTGAAAGCTGGTTGTCACAAGGGACCGGGGCTGATTTGTCCGTCTTTTCTACCTCCGGTCCCAACTCATCTTTCTCCATCACCGTAGTAGCCAGAGAGGCAGAAGCCACCTCCCTCCATTCTTTCAGGAGATTGAGGTGGTAAATCTGTGCCGCTCCCCCCCTGTCCGAACGCGCCACCTCGTAATTGACGTCCCCCACTCGCCGTGTGACCACAAAGGGCCCTTGCCACTTTGCGAGTAATTTGGAGCTGGTGGTCGGGAGCAATACAAGTACTTTATCTCCCGGTGTAAATTGACGCAGTCGCGACCCTCTGTTATTCAGGCGCTGCTGACGCTCCTGAGCCTGGAGCAAATTCTCCCGTGACAGCTGACCCAGTGAATGGAGTTTTGCTCTCAGGTCCAGTACGTACTGAATTTCGCTTTTGTTGGTGCTTGGACCCTCCTGCCAGTTTTCTTTTATCAGGTCCAACACACCCCGTGGCTTCCTGCCAAACAATAATTCAAAGGGAGAAAATCCCGTGGAGGCCTGGGGAACCTCCCGCACTGCGAACAACAGAGGGTCTAACCATTTATCCCAATTACGGCTGTCCTCGTGAACGAACTTACGCACCATGTTTTTAAGCGTTTTGTTAAACCGCTCCACCAGCCCGTCTGTCTGTGGATGATAGACACTAGTCCGGATGGAGCGGACGCCCAGTAGCGCATACAGTTCGCGTAACGTGCGTGACATAAAGGACGTGCCCTGGTCAGTTAAGATCTCTTTCGGGATCCCAACTCGGGAGATCACGTGAAACAGTGCCTGCGCCACACTCTTAGCCGAGATAGTACGCAGCGGCACTGCTTCGGGATATCGTGTTGCGTAATCCACGAGAACTAACACAAAGCGATATCCCCGTGCACTCCGGTCTAATGGCCCGATGAGGTCCATGCCAATTCTTTCGAATGGTACCTCAATCAATGGCAACGGGCGCAACGGCGCTTTTGGGGTGGCCGGTGGGTTAACCAGCTGACATTCGCTGCAGGACGCACACCACCGCTTCACGTCCGCGCGGATGCCCGGCCAATAAAATCGGGCCATGATCCGGTTCAGTGTCTTTTCATACCCTAGGTGACCGGACATGGGGTTGTGATGAGCCGCCTGGAAAATCATTTCCCGACGGCTGCTTGGCACCAACAACTGGGTGTTTTCCTCCCCTGTTTGTGTATCACAGCTCACCCGGTACAACCTGTCCCTAATCACCGTGAAGTGCGGGTGAGTGAGTGGTGCGTTCGGGTGCAGTGGGGACCCATCAATACTTACGACCTGGTCGAAAGCATGACGGAGGGTTTCATCCCGGGACTGTTCGAGGGGGAAGTCCTCCACCGGACGCACCGGGATGGACAGGGAAGCCTCATCCCGAGCCTCCCCCTCGGAGGGCCCCGCCTCCTCCGAGTCCCCACTCAACACCTCACACAACTCACATGCCCCCACTGCCCGGGAACGCACCCCCATAGCCTTCCCCCCTAGCCTATGGAACCCCGGCCAATTCGTTCCCAGAATTAGGGGGTGCGTAAGGCGAGTACTAACTCCAGCCTTAACCCTATGTTTTTTCCCCTTGAAGGAAATGGTAATAGTCACCACCGGGTACTCGTGAATATCACCATGCACACACCTCACCCTCACCCACGATGCTTCCACCAATGCCCCGGGCCGAACCAAGCGCTGGTGGATCATGGTTTGAGTACAACCAGTGTCCAACAGAGCCTGGTGTATACCCCCCTGTACACATACCGGTACGCGGTATGTCCCCTCCGGACCGGGGGAGGAGTCTGGCGGTCCCGCAACCCGGACCAACTGTCTGACCTCCATGAGTGAGCACTCCCGCCGGAAGTGGCCGGGTCGCCCGCACTGCCAGCAATCCTGCCCCGGCGTTTGAGGACCCCCTCTGGGTGCCCGAGGACCAGGCCCGTCGGCTGGGCCCTGTGGAGAGACAGGAGAGACAGTTGGGTGGTTGGCGGCGCCGTGGAAGCGCAGGGGGCCAGCAGACACTGCCCCCGCCGGGAGCCTCCTCCTCGGGGCTGGGGTCGGCCGGCTCGCTGGCCCGATTGGTCCCCCGGCTTCCTCCTTCCCGCTCCGCCGGGGCAGGGAGAGATGGTCCTCCGCGAGGACGACGGCAGCCTCCAGGCTGGTGGGTCGGTGGCACTGGACCCAATTTGCCGTGGAGGAGGGCAACCCGGCGACGAACTGCTCCAGTACCACCTTCTCTGCGACGTCCTTCGCGGAGTTGGTGTCTGGCTGGAGCCAGCGCCTCATCGCCTCGGAGAGCTGCTGCGCGTAGGAGAAGGGCCGTCCGGCGTCCTCGAAGGGGAGCCCCCTGAATCGGCGGCGGTGATCCTCCGGCGTGCCCCCCAGCCGGTCCAGGATGGCCCTCCTCAGCTGGTCGTAGGTCTGTCGAGAGGACGCCGGCAGACTGTGGGCCGCCAGCTGTGCCCCCCCCGACAGCAGGGGTAGCAGCCGCAACCCCCACTCCTCCCTCGGCCACCCGCACGCCGCCGCCGTGCCCTCGAATATGTCCAGGTACACCTCCGGATCATCCTCGGCGGTCATCCTCAGCATGGCGACGTGCGGCGGTCGGGCGGGGCTTGTAGCCAGCTCCCCCTCCCGAGTGGCCGGTCGCTGCAGCAGCTCCCGCAGGAGAGCACGGTCCTCGCGCTGAGCCCCCACGATCTCCGTGAGAGCCTGGCTCTGCTGCAGCTGTAGGGCGGCCGTGCCCTCCTGCATTGCGGCGAGGAGCTGGAGTGCCTGCCCCAGCGGACTCTGTGGCACCTCTCCCTCGGACATGTCCCTGTTCAGGCACCAGATGTGAGCTCACCCGCTCACACAGGGAAATAAGACGCGGGAGAGTCCGTTCGGGACACAAACAATGGTTTATTAAGGCGGCTTCACACGTCGCCTTCCCCTGGAAGTCCCGCGTTCTCCAGCCCTCAGCTACCGCTCCCGCTGACGCTGATGCTGACGCCGTTTCAGCCTCCGTCTCAGCCTCCGTCTCAGCCTCTCTCTCAGCCTCCGTCTAGCCTCCGTCTCAGTCCGACAGGAACCTAGCCTACTGCAAGACAGAACCAGGTCATCGGCGTGTTTTTATTGTGCGACTAATTACCTGATTCCATCCAGCTGCCTGGCCTCCAGCTGAGCCACTCCCGTCTCCTCCCCAGCCGCCAACCCCGCCTCCACACCCCACTGCCACACATATGTTAGTCTTGTCAGTCACTGGCTGTCTTTGTACTTCCTGTTTTATTTTGTATTTACTTCATTGTGTGTTTTCCCGCTCCTCGTGAGCGTCTGCTCGGCCCCTGATTGTTTCCACCTGTGCCCACTCACCTCATGTTAAATAGTCCTGTCTCCTCTTGTCTTGTGTCAGTTTGTCTTCTTATGTCCTTGTGTCGTGAACCTGGGTACCAGCCTTACTCTCTCTCTCTCTGTCTGTGTCTCTCTCTGTCTGTCTCTCTCTCTCTGTCTGTGTCTCTGTCTGTCTATGTCCCTGTCTGTGTCCGTCTGTCTCTCTGTCTGTCTGTCTCTGCTCTCTCTGTCTGTTTCCGTCTCTCTCTCTGTCTGTCTGTCTGTGTCTCTCTCTTTCTCTGTCTCTCTCTATGTCTGTGTCTCTGTCTGTCTGTCTCTCCGTGTCTCTGTCTGTCGGTCTGTGTCTCTCTCTCTGTCTCTGTCTGTCTCTCTCTCTCTGTGTCTGTCTGTCTGTGTCTCTCTCTCTGTCTGTCTGTCTCTCTCTGTGTCTCTGTTTGTATGTCTGTGTGTCTCTGTCTCTCTCTCTGTGTCTCTGTATGTCTGTGTCTCTCTGTGTCTCTCTCTTATTTGTCTGTTTGTCTCTGTCTGTCTGTCTCTCTCTGTGTCTCTGTCTGCCTGTGTCTGTCTCTGTCTGTTTGTCTCTGTATGTCTGTCTGTCTGTGTCTCTGTCTGTTTGTCTGTGTCTCTCTCTCTCTCTCTCTATGTGTTTCTCTCTCTGTGTGTCTCTCTCTCTCTGTGTGTCTCTCTCTCTCTCTCTCTGTGTCCGCGTATATATTTTTTTACACGAAACACAGGAAAGCCAAAGCTGTTATCAAAAACCAAATTCAAATAACGGACCGGTTTTTGATATTTACTTTATTAATTTTTCTCGTTTTTTTTTCTCGGAAACAATCTTTCTGACGACGTTAAGCATATTTATATACATGTGTTTTATAAAAAATAATTTAAAAAAAAAAGTGTAACTTTATGCAAGCTCTGTACGTAACTGTATTTCTGTGACTCGCAATACCTGTCAGATTTACCACGGATAAATGTCAACAATGTGAACAGATTATCAACGTACTTTCACCTGTGCCCACCAGGAAACACAAGAAATGTTTCAAGTTGTTCTTATCAAGTTATGTCCACAATAACGAGGGTGAGTAATTAAACTTATGTCTGTAACGTTAACCTTTGTGTTTTTCTTCATAGAGTACGGACCGTATTTGCATTTTTAATTAACCAACTTTTTATTTTTCATATGTAAGGGTGTTATGCTACAGGTCCATGAATTCAGATGAGCTCTACATTCTACATACAACCCCACTTCAAACAATCCAAACTGTCCCTTTTAAAGTCTCTTGAGGTGACATGGTCACTTGCAGAGGAAGATCCACTGATTCAATAAATACACAGAGACAGTGACGTGATAAAAGAGAACAGGCCTCTTTTGTTTTAGCTCTATCTACATGCATAGGTGCCAGTAATGTCTGTTGATATGTTACGATTATTGTCAATAAACATGAATGTTGAGAAGTATATCTGGTCTTTCTTAAATCACTGTAGTTTTTCAGAGCAATTAGTACGAAATACTTGTTCAGTTTTTTTCTTTTCTTTTTCAGGGTAACATTTTGGTTTGGGAACATTGTGCTATTTTATGGAGTAAATAATAAGACATATCTTGGCTCTAGATCTTTTTTTATACTTTTTGCAACTTCTTATACAGACTTGTATGAATTCATATATTGACTGACTCCATGGACCTGTAGCATAACGCCCTCACACAAAAAAAATACAAAGTCTGTTCATTAAAAATGCTGTTCGTCCTCTGTCTATGGAGATAGCCAAATCATATGAAGAAAAACACTACGTTTAAACGTTACAGACATGTACGTATAATTACTCACCTTCGTTATTGTGGACATAACTTGATAAGAACAACTTGAAACTTATAAAACAATTAACTACATGTGAAAAATTAACAAAGTAGTTATCAAAAGCCAAAATCAGACCGTTATTTGAATTTTGTTTAGTCGTTTTTCGTTTTTAGATTCAGACAACCAAAAACGGCTTTGGTTTTCCTTTTTTTTGGTTTAAGCGAAAAATCAAACTAACAAAACGTACACAGGCCAAGCTGCAGCCAGTCAAATCACATAGGTGTAAAGATTTTCATAGTTACAAGAAAGGCTTAACTTCAGAGCAGAGCAGCCCATCAAATCTGTTCAAGGATAAGCGATATATGTGATTGTCCAATCAGCAAATAAATGTCATACCTTGGGGGAGTGTCATAGTTCAAATGAAACCAATCGATGGCTTTTTCTAGTGACACATAATCAAGCCGCTAATGAGTAAAAATTTGATGTGCAATCTGTGAATCCAACATTATGTGGGGTGTACTACTGATGTTTCCTAGTCTATATTTTTTTATTCTTCATGCGCTGAGACCGACACAAATTATATGTATTAAACTCAAGAGGAATGTAGTCAGGGTGGTGCCCGTGTCTCCGCCCCTAATCTATCGCTCCGCCCTTGGAGGCATTTCAAAAAGCTACAACAAGTTGGACGTAGGCAGCAGTGATAAGACCGGAAATTTGTGTTCATTTGTCTTTAAAATAAGAGCGCAAAATGTATTTGTTGCACATAAAGACATACACAAATAAAATATATATTCCTTCATGTTGATTTACCTAAGAAATGTACGACTTCACAATATAGGGTTATTCATTTGATACTTTATATGAACTAATTAAACGTTGTAGCCGTCAGTTTTATTTATAACCGGAAGTTGTGCTTTCTCTTCTGGGAGGTACTGACAACGCTTGTATAAAGCTCCACTGGGCTTGTCCGTACTAGCGATCCCATTATCACCCCGGTCCAACTGGACAGCCAGCATCGTATTGTCTCCCTAGAAACGCAAACAGGTATCCCAGCGATATACAATTATTTTCTTATTTTAGTGAAAACTCGTATTTTGCTCTGAGCTAGCATGCTAGGATGTTGTGTTTCTGCAGCTGTAATTGTGAAGTGCGTTGTTAGGCCTGGATGTGTTGGCGGTTGTGGAAGGTTAGCTCATAGCCTTGTTTCTAAGAAGCTAACGACGGCTACCCACCTCTTGCAAACAATAAGGTCTCGCTAATAACATCTGCTGCTAATACGTTTATACCTCATATGTTAACAAGTTACATATTAATTGTCAACGTGAGCTGTATTTTTGCTGTAGCGGCTTTAACCAGAATAAGCGGTGTAACGTGCTAACGCAGCAACTGTCATAGTCGTTGCTAAGTTTGCTAGTTAATGGCGCTAACTGACTAGCAAACTAGTAACTAACGACAGCTAGATGATGACCACTCCCAGTCTGAGCCAGCTGGAAACAACTTTGGTGACCACCAGTAAAATGGTTAGCTAGACGATCGCACTGGGCAAACGGTTACCAATCTATGATAATGACTGGCGGTATATGAAGGTGCAGTCTAATGTCTAAATGCACGTCCTCTTCAGGCCCTCTGTGTTGTTCGTTCTTGTGTGCAGTTCAAAAATTCAGTCTAAATTCTGGCGCTTTACTGCTACCTCCCTCATGCATACGCTCATACCTGTCCTAACATTACATGTGAAACACTACGTATAGCTGGGTGATATATTTATTTATCAGTCTTGTGATATGTGGCAAGACGTAGTCTGTGGTATATGGTTATATTATTTGAAATGTAACGTAAACGTTTTGTTTCAGTCCTAAAGGCTTTATTACGGTTCAGTGATGAACAACTCTGAACTAGACTGCTGTATCTATGTGGAATTAATCTTGAATGCTTCTGCCTGCTTGGATATCATCCACATCACTAATGTGTTTTCTCAGATTGTATACCCCCAACCAATTTAGATTGTATGTAAGCAACAATAGCTCGTCGCTTAAGCAAAACATCATTTTTACCAGAACTTTGAGTAGGGTGTTGGTAAGCCATGGTGGCTGACAATAAGAAGTATTTTTTTATTTGAAATGTTTTTAAAATGCATTACCGCCACGTACTGTGTTGGAGTGTGGACCAGAATTGCTCTGCCGACCTCTCTCCTCCCCGGCGGGCTGCGCCGCCACCGGGAAGATGAAACGAAAATGCGGTCGGTTTGTAGTTTCTGCCACTTTGGATTTAGTCCAATAAACAAAGTAACGTGACGTTACACGGACTACAGCCCCGGTTAACATCAGTGCCCAGTAAACACAGACGATCAGCTCCACGTGAAGATGATAAGACTGCAGAGTTTTCTGAGTGACTCAGTTTCAGAGTTTGGTTGGATTTTGGTATTCTTGCCCTGCTGGCTGACTGACGGGCATTACACAGGAGTAAATGCAATACACGATATAAAGAATAAATTAGAATACAATAAATGTGCCAAACTACTAAAACTAAAATATAAACATTAGATATTGTATGGACCCAGTTTAGAGGTGAAATACTGCGTCCTATTTATTTGGAGCAGCTAGCTTAGAAGGTGCAGGCAGTCTTTGCTTGTGACAAGATGACTCTTGGTACGGGCTCAACCACCTACCTTAATGAATAACCAAGGTCACAATAAATTGGCAATTTTTAAATGGAGTTTTGTGTCACATGTTGTGAACTTTTTAAGTATACTATTGTGGATCAATACGCCTATAAACTATTAGAAAAATAATACATTTGCTATGTTTGCATTGCTTGTGTAAGACTGGCTCCAAGCTGACAACATTTTGCCGAGATGTGGGTGATGACTTTAGCCTAGAGATACTCGACTTGCATTATCCAGAGGCCACCGTTGCAAAATGGCAGGATGCCATGGGCCATTTAGGACATGTCCTTTAGCACATTAACTGACACCCTGACCCCATGCTCTATTCTATTTTGAAGGTTTTTTTATGCACTTTGCTACCTCCATTTACAAAAAAAATAAAATAAATAAATAATAAAATAAAATTGTGAATCAATTTGTTTTCACTGACATAAAAATGGTCAGCAGGCTGCTGGTCAGAGCTGTAAATTGAGTATAACTGCTTTAGCCTGTTTACCAGACTCTGTTGGATCAATATGAAATATGAAGTCATAGCCCCTCCCTTAATGTGCGTTAGACAATCACATGCTTGTATGCTTTGAAGTGGAAGTGAGTGCATATCACCAAGTAATTGACATTGCATCTGAAGAAATTACTTTACACGATTTTTGAGTTCAAAACAATATATAGTTTTAAGTATCTTTGGTGAAGCCCTCTTACAGGACTTGAGATTGAAGAAACTGTAAAAGCAACTAAACCAGAGCTTTTAATTTTTAAGTAATGGATTCGGTCTCAAAAATCCATTGTGGGCTGGACTCTAGTCGATATCCCCTTTTTATGTTCGCTTGTTTCAACTAAATTGAAATAGCTCATGTGTTCCGCCTTTCCTTAGGCTTAGGGTCACCTGAAATAGCTTGAAACTACTGATCCACATTACATACTGTAGATGGGTGACTAGATATTTGCTTGATATTTGGTTACAACAGCAGAACATGTTGTGGACTGTTTAAAACTGCACCCCAGGCAATTTGGAAATTTTTAGTAAATGCAGGGCCAGTTGTGTGTATCAGTCATGATTTATGATAGTGTAATTTGCTCCTATGCAGTCCTAGTGTTGTTGAATGTCCCAAGAAGAGGTGTGACTGCTGCAGCTGAAAAGCCAATTTTTTTAAAATTTAAATTTCGGTTTCTGTTTTCAGGCAGTGGTCTCCTGACAGCAAGATTTTTGTGAGAAATTTTAGGGTTCACACAGAAAGTAATTCACAGATGAAATGCATCAAATGTAATCTTGTGTCAATAATGCTGTTGTTTTCCAGTTGAGTACCTTTTTAGGGGAAGCCCACCCCGGAGTGGCCACCATGGGGGACGATACCGAGTGGATGAAGCTTCCTGTCGACCAGAAATGTGAACACAAGGTGACTGATGTTTGTCCTCTGATATTCTCTGCGGTTTATTTCAATCTCATTCACTCGTTTTAAAAAGATTTCCTTTTGTTTAAATAATGACAGGAAATGTTTGCCATATCTCTCTTATCCCATATACAACACGAGTACTCTATTATGAGAGAATGATGATATGTAGTGTTTACTTTTGTGTAGATTTTGGACCAGCTAATGGTTCCTACTCATCAGCTGGTATTTACTGCATCTCATCTTTACTCAAACAATTATTTTATTGTAAATTATAATTAAGTTTAATTCATTTCTCAGGTTCACTAATTTAAACTATGACTTGCACAGTTTCCTCCTGATTGTTCTTACAGACTTGCTTATCCTGTTTATTTGAATTCTAATCCCCAAAAGGCTTTAAGTCTGGGATTAAACTAACACAAATCAAATCCAAGTCTTACTAACACCCTGTCATCAAGCATGACATTAGTGTTGATTATAATGTACTGTCAGTATATAATCAGGAAAAGATGCAATGCCATATGATGGTTATTTATAGTGTTTGGTTTAGCATTTTCTCAAACTTTTTCTCAAACAATGGCTTTGCTTCAAATAGGTTCCCAACTGGCTGCCTGTGTTGTACAGTCCAGTAGCATCTGAACCTCTGTCCGGATGGTTAAAGCATGAGGCTGGTTATATTCAATATTCAGCTTATTGTATCCCATGACAAGACTCAGACCATGAGAAATGTTTGTGTAATAAGTACTTGCTGTGTATCAAAGCCTACTATCTTATTCCCCTGTGCCAAAGTACTCCATTGTTGTCCATGAACTATTAAAGAAACATCAATGAGCCACATTATTGCACTGGGAAAAATCTTCCTTCATTACCATGAACACAAACAAGTACAAGTGTGCTCAGTTTCTAGGTCTATCAAGCTTAAAGTAATGCAATCTAATACCTTGGTCTGTTTCTAACATTTAGTCCACCGCATTTACATCCAAGGTTGGACAAAATATCAAACACTTGAGTATAATGCAATAAGAACAATTAAATATACCTCCAAATATTAGTTGAAAATGTATACAAGTATTATAATGGATATATAGATTTCTGAAGTGGGAAAATCTATTTCAAGTTTTTCCTGGGGGAAAAAATGAGGCGGTACCATCCTGATGGTGTGCACACGTGTGTATGTGTACTGTGCCTACAACTGGCTCAAGCTAAAAAAAAAAAAAAAAAAAAAAAAACATTTTTACAAACAATGTATTTTAGGAGTTCTAATAATTATATGATTGAAGAAAATGACAATTGTTAAATGGATAGTCAGTGGTGTCTATAAAGTAAAGTGGTCCCAGTAATATTTGTTCTTAAAGTCTACTGATGTAGCATATCACATGGTTAAGCTATGTTTTACTGAGCACATAACCACACACACTGATCTAAATATCTTGAAATACAATTAGATTATTTGATTTGGTAAAATACTATTTAGACAAATGTAGATCTCCTGTTTTTAAGATGTTTTTCTTTAGCATCCCCCCTCTAACACATTTATTAGACTCATTTATTTATAATTTGATTATTTGACTTCCTAATTAAAATTATTAGATTTTTATCAGTAGTATATGTGGCAGTCATGTTCTTAGATGTACTATAAGATATTAAAATGAAAAAATATGTTCAACAGGTGTCTGTTTGAACATTTTGTCTTCGATAATGTGGGGGGAAAAGTTGAAGATGCGTGTTGCAGTTTTGTGGAGAGCTGGAGGTGGAACAAAATTTGACAGAGGCAGCCACCTCTTAATTCTCTATGCAGGAAAGACCCTGTGTTTTTAACATCTTTTGCGGAAGTAAAAGCCAAACTCACAATTGGTGCACTTGTATGGTGTGGATTGACATAAAACCTGGCTGAATCATTAGTAAAAAATAATAAAAATAGACTTAGTTTTTGGACTGCATTTATATAGTGCTTTTCCAATGTTTGATCACTCAAAGTGCTTTACAACACATCAGTATTGAACGAACACACACACACACACACACACACAAGGCCATCAGGAGCAATTTGGGGTTCAGTATCTTGCTCAAGGACACTTCAACATGCTGACTGCAGAGGCTGGGGATTGAACCACTGACCCTCTGACTAGTGGATGACCACTCCACCTCCTGAGCCACAGCTGAGGTCTGATTTGGATCCACTCCATAAATTAATGAGTTCTTCCTTGGTCCAGGCTACACCCTTCCACCATGTTTCATGAACATCGGGCCAGTAGTTTTTCCGTAATCCTGCTAACAAAGGAATAAACTGTAAACATAATCTCTTTGGCGGAAGTAACAAGCAGACCTCCAACAGGCTAAACTCAATATCCTGCTTTACTGCTGTTTAACATTACGGAATTGTCTCTGGCTTATCTATCTCCTTTTTAAGAAAGATTAAACTATTTAAGTACATCTAATTTTGCGTTGACAAATCCCGGTTGATGTTTATTACACCTTAAATACCCCCTCCCTTTTTGTAACTCTTGCTCTTCTTCAGGTGTGGAAGGCCCGTCTGAATGGTTATGAAGAAGCTCTGAAGTTGTTCCAGAGAATAGAAGATGAGAAGAGTCCAGAGTGGGGGAAGTACCTGGGACTGATGAAGAAGTTTGTCACTGACTCTAATGCTGTGGCTCAGCTTAAAGGCCTAGAGGCTGCCCTGGCCTTCGTTGAGAATGCCCATGTAGCTGGCAAGTAAGTAATGGTTGCTTCCACCAAGAATTTAATCAGGGGGCTGTGTTGGTGGGGGCGTGTTTTTTAAGTTACTGGTGAGACAATGAAATGCATTTTAGTGGCATTAACAGATTATTAATTTAAAGGCTTATCAGGCGCCAAAACACTACACAACGGTTTGTTATGCTCACACAGGAATTTACAGCTGGAAAGTTATCGAGTCAACTATTTTAACTTTCGTTGTGACAATTGTGAGGCAAATGGTACAAATGCTGTGTTCACGCTAAAAAGTAATTAAGTGTTAGCGCTGCGCAGATGGGACTGGGTCCATTCAAATTCATGAGCGGACTGGAGTTTTTCAACCAGGGCTCAAGTCTATCTTAAAGTGTCCTCTGTCAAGGAAGGAGGTGTTAAACACAGTTTTAAAGGAACAAATGTTCATGAAAAAAATGCATAATAATATGCATAAATCTTTGTGTTGAGCCCTCTGGATTGAAAAATTTAAGTCTGCCTGATTTATTATTATTATTATTATTATTATTATTTAAAAAAAAATTTTGTTTATGGTGAGATGCCTGCAATTGATTTTGATAATACTGTATGCATCAGCTCCAGTTAGGCTATTCTGCCAGCGAAAGCAGGCTTTCTTGATACCACACAATTAGTTTTTTGGCACTGTTCACTGAATAAATTCCCAAAAAAGGAAATGATTGTATTATGTATATATATGTATGTATATATGTGTATATATATGTATGTGTATATATATGTATATATATGTATGTGTGTATATATATATATATATATATATGTATGTATGTATGTATGTATGTATGTATGTATGTATGTATGTAT
>CALSCE010010634.1:1074415-1114828 GCA_943593645.1 Bovichtus variegatus
TCTCTCTCTCTCTCTCTCTCTCTCTCTCTCTCTCTCTCTCTGTCTCTGTCTCTCTGTCTCTCTCTTACTCAAATTACCCTTTAAAGAAGATACCGATCCCTCTAATATGACTTCTCTGGTTATAACTTTGGCCGCAAAGTTACAACCAAAGTTTGAAGTTGGTCAGTGAATGTATAGAGCTGCTGGCAAAGAGCCTGGACATGAGTGGATAAATCAGGATAAGAACCCAGATTCTGTAATAGGTTTGTCTCAGAGATGCCAGGTTATTCAGTTATTCCTGTACCCTAAATCTTCACTGCTAACTGAACATATAGTCAGTGACTTTGGCGAGAGAGTGTGAGAAATAATGTTTTCTTCAGAGCAATACACATGGACATAGAAGGGGAGAGCAGCACATGCTCAAAGGCCATTAGTCATAGGTCTTATCGCGCTCCTCAGCTCGCGCCTCAAGTCCCAGACCAAATCTTCTTTAAAATCTTCTTTGTTCCCTCTATCTTTCTGAAGTCCATCCACACAGTGTATGTATGCACAGAAAAAAATTGCCTCAACATGGAATATGACTTCTTGTTTTAGAAATTATCAGGTTACTCCGGTAGCCTAAATTAGGAGCTTGGCATTCCAATTGTCTTTTCCACTTGTTGAGTTTATGTGGCAGCTTGAATCCACGCTGTACTGTAGCCAGATCATTTGGGGGCAAAGAAAAAAAGCTTAAGGTCAAAAACATTTGCCTGTTTGATCAACCTGCCTGCTGCCATCATCTTCTCCATGGGACTTTCAGGGGAAGTGGGTGTTCTATGTTTCTAAACTTAAACTCATTTTACACTCATTCAAGTCAACAGGGCACATTCTGACATGATCAAAGGGAGCAGAACAAAGCTGACTCTTACAATCGTTTTAAGCGGAAAGGCCACCTGTCTCGTGTAGACTGAATGACAGGTAGGTGGTGGGGGGGGGGGGGGGGTGATATTGAATCAATGTGGTGGCTGTGTTTGGGAAGATGGTTATTATTATTGTTGTTGGTATTATTATTATTATTGCTATTATTATTATTATTATTATTATTATTATTATTATTATTATTGCTATTGTTGTTATTATTGTTATGATAAGGCCTATTAGGCAATTCATTTTGTCCAATACATCTAAAACATTTGCAACATTTGCAAGCATGCTGAAATGAAAAAGGAGCGAAGGCACAGTTGAAATATTCCTTTTTCCGAATTCACTTTTTCCAAACATTTAAATACCTTAATTTGAATGTTGCGGTGTTGGGGTGGGGGAATTGAATGTCATTGTCAATAGGTATATGTAGGCTAAATAAATAAATGTGTAAAATACTAGTAATGTGTAAATAACTCGGCTGATGAGAACATGAAGCCCTATTCCTTGTTTTCTTGTCTGGTTTTCAGAGCACAGATCTGCTTAATTTGAAAAAGAACACATTCAGTTTCATGTTGTCAAGCTGCCCTGAGCCAACACAACTATCACACATCAGTGTTTCCCAACATGCACTGTGTCCTGTTGTTGGTGTGGGCTACACGTGCAGTCAGTGCAACATGACATTTATATAGCTGCTAGATTTTCAATTAAAATTACTAAAATAGAACCAGGAGGGAAATTAAATTGTTTTTGACTGAGGTGGTCCAATTCCAAAAGAATCAAAGGAGCGTTGACCAATCCCCTTGGCCTGGATTTAGTGTTCAAAGAGATGCAGCCAGAGAGATGGGCTGAGGGTTGAACTTGTGCGCGTGCACACGTGCATGTGCTTGAGTGTGCGTGTTTGTGTGTAGGAGTGACTCTCTTGTATAAAACCTCTCCAAGAGGGCGCAGAGGCGCGCAGAGTATAGACTGAGTGTGTGTTCTTTAGGTTCCACGACATCTCTGTTGAAAACAGTGAAAAGAGTAAAGTCGGAAAACTTTTCCAGGTCGGACAGCCACGATGTTTCCCTGCAGCGCTCTGCCGCCTCCTCTTTACCCGGGCTTACTGCGTCCTCCTGCGGCTCTCTCCTTACCCTTGAACCGGTCACTCCACTCAGGCTTCCTTGTTGAAGATCTCCTCCGATTAAGCCAACCTGTCAGTTACATACACCGGACTTTCTCTTCCAGAAGTCCCGGGAACATTTTCCAGCTCAACGCGGGCCCGGGCGGCCCTCCCCGGGTTTTAGAAGCCAGCACAGAGCGGCGTGTGCTCCAGAGCTCCAGCCAGCCGGGCCGCAGTCACAGCGGCTCTCCGCAGACGGCCTGCCCGGACTCTGGCTACCTGAAGTTCGGCGTTAGTGCGATACTGGCACCGTCCACACGGAGCGGTGAGTATAAATGATGGATGATGCTGTATTAAGGAAGCTGCTGTAAGTAATGAAGAAACAAATACTAAGTTTTTTATTATTATTATTATTATTATTATTTAACAATAATATTATATAATAGTATAATGTATTATTACTATTATTACATATATTATTGTTTTAATAGCAATGCAATATCAACACCAACACACTTTTTCCCACCAAAATTGATGCTACTCTCTCCCCATTGTTGACAGATTGACATATACAAACTATCAGGATATATGAAATATAGTAAACATATGGATTCCGTTGAGCCTTAAAAACTGCAGGCCCAATAAACTAGCAAATGACAAATAAATGAACTTGCATTTGACTGCTGAGGTGCATGAGACATAACTTAACTATGTTTATTTTTCAAATCAATTACTTCCCCCTAGGCAGTTATTAGGCTACTATAACTGTTATTAAAATGTTATAAGAAGCTATAATTCCTTTATGATATTCATTTTTTTGTGTTATTTTTCCTGCTTGGAATCAGCAACGTGAATTTGTGTTATTTTTCCTCCTGCTCCTCAGTCCAGAGTCTTCAGACGAAGTCCTTCCCTTTGCCTTTCTTTGATGGGAGCCTTCATCCTTTCATCAGAGCTTCCTACTTCACAGGTTGGTGGACGTACTAGTGCCATATATATTGACATTAGTAGTTTCAGAACTCCAAGGCTGACACTGTTTATTTGTAGCTGCTTGATGTGCAATTTGGATGCTTTCTTCCCTTCTTTATAAGAGAGAAAAACATCACTTTCCCCACTTATTCAAATATATTTATCACTTTAGGTCGGGCGCTAATCTGAGGATATATACCTAATTTTCACCTTGGCATTCCGATCTAACCACAGCTGTTTACAATATAAAGCACAAGCAGGCACATGTTTCTGCCACTAAGAACCTCACTGTCTCAGCTGAAGACCTCCTCCGATTGTCTAGTGAAATATGATGCATCAAGAAAACCAAATATTAATACTCATATTAGTTCTACTGTAATAATAAACATGACAATAATTGGCACTTAATTTTTTATTTGCTGAAAGACAATTTGATCAAAGTGCAAACACTTTGCCCTTTACATTTGAAACTTTCAGAAAGGAAATAGCATGTTAGGCAACAAATGTTTTTCTGGATCTATCCTTTTTTATTAAAAAATGTTACCACCCAAAGTAACACCACCCAAATATACCTATAGGATTGATTAATATCAATGATTCAACAGTTACTTTGCCAGATGTACGTTGGTCTAGAACAAAAACTTCCAGTAGAATTTCATTTTCATAGAAAGCCAAAGAGATGGAAGGTAGAAAGGCTAGAAAACAAATCCAAAAGCAGGTTTATTTATTGCATTTCTACAAAAAAATCTATATATTAAAATATATTTATATATATATATATATATATATATATATATATATATATATTAATAATTAATTACCCTGTAAATAAATATAATGAATGAAATCAAAAGCTAGTAATACTGGTGAATAAGTCCTGGCAGCACCATGGTTTCTATGGGCCTTACACTACTTTCTACGATTCAAGGAACATTGTAAACAAATTCAATAATATATGAATTCAATAATTTGTTGATATATCTGATTAATACTGAACTTTAATTAAAATGGTGTAATATCCCTTTTCTTGGTGGAATATAATCTGACTACAGCTACTCAATGTGTTTGTGAGGCTTTTTCACACAGAGCAAAACATTTAAATGGGAGAAAATATAAAAAAATTAAATAAAAAAAACTGAAAAGGCCAAGCATATAATTCAGTCCTGGAAGCTGTGATTTTACAGCTTCTGAAGTCATGTGAAAACACATTTTGCCAGCTGATGTAGATGGTGAGGTCTCAGTCGGCTGTTAACAGACGTTGTCAGCCTTTGAGCATGGGAATACCGGGACAGCCTGGAATCAGCTCCGCCAATTTGAAGGACTATTTAGGCGACGCACTGACTGCTGACATTAGCACCAGTTGTCCTAATCTACAAATTAGTCCAGTTTGTCACGCTCTAAATATATTAGTGCCGTTTGTCATGGTCTAAATGTGAGGCGGGTATCTTCCCAGCTCAGGAACCCAGCGCCTCTTCACGCGCCGTCGTTTTCCCACCAAGCCCCTCTGCCTGCCCACAAAGCTCCCAGCACCGTGACCAATAGGAGCCAAAACCACACACACACACACACACCTTAAAAAATGTATAGGAGTTAGCTATGCTGCTAACAAATCGTTGTTAAATTGTTAAAGGTTTGAACCTGGATTTGATTTGAATTATTTTCCAATATTGACCAACATATTTATTAATTGTACAGAAAATAAATGTGACAAAATAATACTTTGAATCAGGTGTATAAGAGTGTGAACAGCCCTACGCTCTTCAACAGCTCTACATTATACTGACCTGTCTTTAATGGGCCGGTAATATACTGGCCTGTCGACGGCCTTTTCCACTCAATTCATTACAACACAATCACCTTTCTCTATGCATTTGCAGCCTATACAATCCCCCTTCATGCTTCATTAGAGGCAGTGTGAGCTGAGCTTTGGAGAGCCCGTCTCATTAGCATAGGCTCTGTTTCTACTGCTGGACAAATTGGGCTTTTAAACACCAGATTTCTGGCAGAACGAGTATATTGTGGGCAGCATCAGGGAGCTTGTGCGCTGATGATGGAAACAAGAAGGGATGACTCTTTTCTGAGAACCCTGAGGAATGTAGAATATAATGAGAGAAAAAATCCAAGTTTAGCAGAACTCCTGCTGAATCAGCATTAAAGCTTGTAGTAGAATTCCAACTTGTATCATTCAGAAACTGCTTTTCTACCAACTAAGAAACAAGAGCATAATGGATGGATTGATCGATTCCTCTGATTTATAACATTTTGGACACATTGAAGACATGCAGGAAATGTAAAAGAAGCTCAGTTCATTCACCTCACAGTCTACATGGCATTGACATTGACATTGACATATTTGACAGAATGAGAAATGAGAAAAGAATTAACCTGCGATCAGCGTCCTCAAAATGACACAAACCAGAAGACACAATGAGAATGATCTGAGCAGTTCAAAATGATTAATGAATGAATGAATTAAAGCCTTTTTTATGGCTTGCTTTTAGATAATGACCTTAACTGTAACTAGTTAAGGACTTTTTCCAGGATTCTTGTAATAAACCTACTAAAATATATATTTTCCTCTTTCTTCATGTCTCTATTTTTCTGCTAATTTGGGAGTTTATTCTGTGATTCTTAAATCCCAGCTAGAGGATGTGTTTTGTCCTCCAAGTTTCAGTACAGGGACCCCAAGGGTCTAAACAAATTTGATTCACTTGTATTTCATGCTTTTTACATCATCAGCCAGTTGAAGAATGCATGACTATTGTCTGGCTGTTAAATCTCTACTCTCTCTGGTGTTTTGTCCCTCCAGCTTCTTCCTCTGTGGTTCCTGTCCCGGGAACATTTTCATGGCCCCTGGCCCCCAGAGGGAAGCCCAGGAGGGGCATGCTGCGGCGGGCTGTGTTCTCAGACCTCCAGAGGAAGGCCCTGGAGAGAACTTTTCAGAAGCAGAAATATATCAGCAAACCAGACAGGAAGAAACTCGCCAGTAAACTGGGGCTAAAAGACTCCCAGGTACACACCAAGGACGACTGGATCTTATCACGTCATTCAGACGAGTGGTCGATATGGTTTATTCATGGTCGACGTCGATATTTAGACAGCAGGGTGGCCGTCATATAATGTCGATATATTGTTGTTTTTTGTTTGTTATTTTGTTTGTTTGTTTCTGATGAATCTGATATCTGATAAAATACAAAATTAAACTAATAATAACAAATGAGATACAAAATTGCTAAACTTAAATGAACATTTATTTAACACTTTTATTTTCTGCATTGTCTCTCTCCTGCACTCTGTCTGCAGTGCACTTATTTTAGATTTTAAAAAATGTAGCAACTAAATGAATGTCCACAGGTCATCTAACTAAAACTAAAATTTGTAAAAGAAAAAACAACATCTTATGAATGAGCTTTAGTGACAACAGCATTTATCAGCAGAGAGCAGCATCTCCTTGTTTCTGAGACAAATAAATGTATAAACTTTCTGAAATAAAAAGAAATAGGCTAAATAAACAATGTCAGTGTAATGGCCTTCCCTGGTGTTGGCTCAGTAAAATATAATAGTAAGTGTAGCCATCGTCCAATACCAAGTTTATCAAAATGGCCTGATTGATTGATCTACCACTAGTTTATTCACTCACTTTATATAATAAGAATGTATATTGCACATTTATAACTTATAACTTATGTTATGAAGGGACATTTTGTAAAACCAGCTGTGAACAGGCGTAACGGTGAGTGGTCAGTGTCATGACATATTGTTTTTTCTGTGTCCCGTGCAGGTGAAGATCTGGTTTCAGAACCGCAGGATGAAATGGAGGAACTCCAAAGAGAGGGAGCTGCTGTCGACAGGCGGCTGTCGCCAGCAGACCCTCCCCACCAAGACCAACCCCCACCCAGACCTCACTGATGTAGGCAGCACCCACTGCCACATGCTGGACAGGACGGCGCCCACCAGCCATGAGTCACATCTTCACCACCACCACCATCATCATCATCATCACAATCCTTCCTCTCCGTCAGAGTCCAGCAAACAGTCCGAGCTCTCAGAGTCAGACAGTGAAGAAATCACAGTTTCATAGAAGAGTCAGACATGTGATTACATTCTCGATCCTTTTTATACAACAGTCCCCTATAATCAGATACCGTCAGCTGTGAAGGATGACAGCACAAACAGAGGATGTGTCAAAGAAAATGGTGACTGAAGGTGAACACAAGTGCTTCAATCTGCTCTGTACATAGCTCTATTTTCTTAGCCTGTCCTTCTCTGTGCCATATGTCTGTACAGTGTTGTTTATATTACTTTTATATGTAGTTCAGTATATCTACATACAGTAAATAAGGTATACTGAGCTATTTTAGATATTTGTAGATCAAAATGTTTAAAACTGTTAAATATACAAAATTTTCTTTCCATACATATTTGTATTCTTTATATTTTCTCAAATAAATCTTGACAAGTGTCATTTAGTGTCGATGTTAAGTGTCCTACTGATATGAAACTACATTAGAATGAAGCTTCATTTGTAACTGTTATATTATTATAATATATTAATACAACTATTATAGGCTGTTAGTCATCAGCTCAGCTCTGGTGTGAGACAGGTTGAGTTGTCATGCTGTGTACCGTAGAGGTTACCTGGACGCCAGAGGTCACTGTTTCTGAGGTTTAACTTCAACTTACTGCACATTAAGATTTAAGATCATACAGTTCAAAATATGCACATATTTCTACAGCTCGTATCATTTAATAAAAAAAATTGTAAAAGTGTAATTCCTTATGGTCTTATGAAGGCAACATTATCGTTAGTGTCAACTACTGTTATTGCATAATTACATTTTGAAAGGTGTCTCATCTGCCTCGGCTCAGTTTTGACTCCAGAAAGAGTTTTACTAATTATCTGACAAAGTGAAGACATTAGTTCAGGCAAGAACGTTTTACAGTTTTTCTCAGTCGCTTTGGAACATTTCTTGAATAATCCTTGACATTTACAAAGCAGTAAGTGCATTTCTCAAAACAATTCGTACAAACAGCAATAAACATGTCAGTGCCATCAGAATGAAGTCCTTGTGTGATAAAAACAATATGGTCAAAATGCTTAGCCATGTTGTCGATATAACATATCGACAACATGTCAGATTTTGATGACCACTGAAAATGCACGTTTGCGTGACAGATTCCAACACTACGAAGTTACACATTACTGCATGTGGAAGAAGGATTCACATGTGCACCTTAACTATTGTACTGTCATTTGTTGACAGACCATGTCATTGTGATGAACAAAGCAGGAAACATCACTGTACATGCAGCGCTGTGTGTGTGTAACCAGTATAATACATGTTGAGCAACATGACATAAGGAATGGATAATGTAGGACACAGCAGACAATTGTACATAATCGTTCGCATGAATGTGCCAAAGCATTTGCAATTTGTTGAAAAGGAGAAATTGCTTTGATCATGTGCACAAGCGACGAGATGATGCAGAGGTTGAACAAGTCGTTATTGAGAATTTCTATTTTGATCTGACAAATGTACCAAAACGACTGAGAAAAAGTCATTAATGCACAACCACAAGCCCCGTACCTGCAGGGGGGCAGGAGGTGAGACACCTGTGTAGTTACCTCACCGGGATGAGTAGCACCCACTGCAATTTCAGATAAGATAATGGAGTCAGTGTTCTACAGTATGTGTTGCTATTAAATGTTTGATTCAAGCAGAGTTCTGGGAGCTTCCAGCTGACACTGGTTATTATATAGATGCAATATTTCAGAACTCTGATGTATTCAGGCAACAACAGATAAGAGCCTGAATTTCTAAAGTCTTAGTCCTCAGTAGACTACATTTTGATCCAGCTACAGACGAGCTGTGCAGCTCCTTGGCAGATTATTGTCTGATCCCAAAAAATTCACTTTACTCAATGAGCATTTTTGAGACTAATGAATTTGGCACACAGCTGCAAGCTGTTATGGTGTAAATTCCTGTTTAGCTGGATAAGTTCTAAACTGCAGCTCACCTGGTCAGATAAGTGATACAGCAGCAGTCCCCAGACTGCAGCAAAATGCAATGGAAAAAATACAAAAATACATATATGAAATGCAGCAGTTTAAATCAATTTACAAATACAACCAGTAAACTCAAAGATGGATTGTTAAAAAAAAAAAAAACGAGACTTTATTGCCATTTTCCACTATGGATTATACAAGGAAAGCTGGAGCAAAAATGTAAGACTAGTACTGACATTCAAATTAAATACAAAAACATGTTTTTATATTTTTATTTTCTTTATGATTAATGACAAGGCCATAATAATCATCATCATAAAAACAATGACTTTATTACACAGCAGTTTTGTTAATGCAAACTTTATTTACATGAGAAAATAAAAACAATCACTGACTTCATGCCATACTCTTTAAGCCTACAAACACAACGGAGTGGCTGCTGTTAAATAACTGCAGGGAGGTGTTAGTGGAGGACATTAAATACAGTATTTACAGTCAAATGTAGACCCACAGCACAGTCCAACACACAACTTGAACACACCTGTATACAGCTCCTCTTGGTCCTCCTGAACGAAGCAGCTCAGCTCGCTTTTAGATTCAGATTCAAAGTCCCAATTGGCTGAACAGCAACAGCTGGTTGTGATAAATTGTGCCACTTCTCCAGAATAAAAGCAGTAGTTTTTAACCCTGTACCACCAAGTGTGCAGGTTGTAATCACAACCAAACACTACAGTGGATCATTTGAGTTCGGCTGAAAACATTTGGCCCTTTTAAAATCGGAGGATTGAAAACCACTGACTTTACTCAAGAGCCACAAAATGCTTTTAGAATAAAACTGGACAGACTCCTTATGTACCCCGGTCCATACACCTGGTTAAAACAGATAAAGAACTTCCTTCAACACCAGTACACAGGTGTGGCTGAGAGCCGTGGCAGATTGAACCCTTTCAGGGCCTTGATGTCACTGTGTAAATGCAGATCAACTCCTGTTATGGCAGCAGTAATGTCTGAAATTGATAGAAATCAGACACTTTGTTGATTAAAGTAAGTGCTGTATTTTCTGTGCTATTTTGAAAGAGACGTCAGCTATTAGCCTTGCCACGAAAAAAAACGCAAATTTAGACTTTTTACTTTACTAGTTCTACTTTTACAGGCATAGCAAATGTGAACTTTCTGCAAGTATTCTAAATCATTAGATGCTCCCAGTGCAAACAGGACTTCACCTAATTACATGACAGTGTTCAGCCACAAGGGCATGCTGCATTTACACAGCTGCTCCATGGAAACACAGCAGCAGTGATGTTGTACGTCATGGTAGAGCAGGAAGGAACAACATTTCTTGATATTTGTTTTGTCCTGAAACCGCATGAGAAGCACTTCATGACAGTGGTTAACAACCTTTATATTTACAAACATATTGTGCCGTGATACTGAAACAGAGAGGAAGAGGGTAAGTTCACCATTTCATCAACATAATACAGTAAAAAGTGTACATTGAAGGGTGGGAGGCACCCTTAAAGAGAAAGCTAGGACAGGACAGGAGGGTGGGTCTTTGTTTATCAAGATGAAACTGTACAGACTGAGAACAGCTGACTGTGATCCTGTACACACATCAAAGCTCACTCCTAGACTGTGGATTCAGCTTTTCATAAGACATCTGAAGTGTGAATAGCAGCTAAAAACGCTCAAATGGTTTCTGCCGTGTGTGTGTGTGTGTGTGTGTGTGTGTGTAGGGGCTGAAAATATAAGTCACAGCCTCATTTCAATCTGAATGTATTCAACTAAAGTCAGATTAGTTTGATGTCTTCGAACCTACAGGCACAGTGGGTGGTGTCAGGTTCCAACTTGACTCAACTTGCGTTTAGTCTGCTGTCTACCTGCTTTGTTGATAGAGGGGTGAGCTTTTAGTGTCTGAGTGCTTTCTATTTCCATCCACCAGAACATGAATAAAGACACAGAACAAGTTAAAAAGGAGGATGTTGTATTTACTACTACTGAACAGGCTTTGCGGATGAGATGAGGAGCTCCTTACTGCCGGTTGCTCTTTATCCTCTCCAGACGTTTCTTCAGGTCGTCCAGGTTGGCCGCCGGGGAAGCAGAGCGGGTGTGTGCGTGCGTCGGGGAATGAGAGTGTGCATTGTGTTCCTGCTGATACAACTCTCTGGACTCTTTGAGCTGCGACAGCTTACTGTGGAGCATGTCAGTGGAGGAGGCCACCGACGGCTTGGAGGACAGCAGGGAGGAGATGGGAGGTCGCTGCTGAGGCTCGTCTTCACCTCCGCCGACACCCTGCTCCAGGCAGAGAGGGGAAGAGTTTATCTTCTATTGTGTACATTCAGTGAATATTACTCAGGAATGTTGCAGTTCCAACTTGGCAAACATCAAAGCCTAAATGTGTTTCAGCAGAAAAATACATTTTTATTTACTTCACCACGACTACTGCAGATCAAAAACTACATTTTGACTACTTTTGTTGTACAGTTTAGGTTTTTTTATTTACCGTTACTGTGCAACTGTAACAACACTTTAATATTTTTAACTGAAAGCAAACATTCTCGGGGTGAACTATTTGAGGAATTTATCCAATTGCTATTTTTATAAGTGCATTTTAATATGAAGGCAGATTTTGCTGTGAAACTGGAGGTGTTGCCATGGACTCACTTCTACACAAACGAGTATATGAGTGAATGAATTAATCTAAAATCAAAAAAAGTAACTATCTTCAAAAATATGTGTGTATGTCACTAACCCTGGAGGTGTTTTCCAGGCCTTGTCTTTGTCTGAGGATCTTGAGTCTCTCATAGTAAACAGCTGGTTTCAGCTCTTCATTGTTACTGCTCAGACTGAAGTCGACTCCATGCTGAGGGATCACTGCAGAGATGCACACAAAGACGAGTTACTATACACACCGACTTCATTCTGACAAAAGTGCACAGTGACAGCTTCCAGTTGTACCTGCGGAGGTCTGAATGCGAGCCTTGCCCTCTCTCTCAGACTCGATCATACGAAGGCCTCGCTCCACGTAGCTCTGGAAGAACTGGGACGTGTTTTTGAGGAAAGGCTCCAGGTCTGCATCCGAGTAATTCTGTTTGTATTCGTACAACTCCGTCAAACCCTGAGAACGAGATTGGAAACATTACTAAAACATTACTTAATGTTTTCCAAACAAACGTTTTCTGTCTGTGAAGTAAAAAAAAAAAAAAAAAAAAAAAAGCCAATAAAATTGTTATAAAAATATTCCTTTTAGAGTGATCTTTGAGAAAAGAGCTGAGCTGACCTCTTTAGTGTTCTCCTTGGAGCCGATCTTCTTGAAGATTTCAGACAGAATGTCACTGACCTTTGCCTTTGACATCCGATCCTCCTGGGAACAAATTCACGTTACATACATCACCATAATTATGCATCCGAGTTCATTTAGATACAGTCATCACGAAGGTAAGAGATGCCTAGTTTGTGTAAATTCTTGACAAGAGCCTAATAAAATGGCCAATGAAGTGTGCGTTGTGTATTTGGTATGTGTTGCTCACCGTGCGCAGACCAGTCTTCTCGTTGCCACGGTCACTCTTGAGTCCTGATAAGTTTCCAGAGTGTTTGACCACCCGCCTCAGGTGGGCCTCCAACTCAGACTCATTGCGATTCTCTATCATTGATAGGTGGTCCAGGATCTGTTTATCAATGCATTGATACAATAAATGGCTCAAAACTCAACAAGTAAAACGTAAATAGTATTAACATAGCAGAACAATAACTCGAAATACGATTTAATACATTGTGTGCGTTACCTTGGCCCCTGTGAGCTTGCAAAGTGTGTGTAACAGAGTCTTGAGGGTTCTGTGTGGGACGTCACTTTTGAGCTGCTTGAGTTTCTCTTTGGGGAAAACCTTCATGAAGTTGTGGACATCCAGTAAGATCCGATCCAGGTTGATGCTGTTGATGGTCTCTGGGAGAAAGCGGATCATCCTCCACAGACACTGAGCACACACAAATACCGGAGAGTCAGTTTGAGGTGTATGATAAGGAACATTACAGATCGAGGAGGATGTTAGGGCCTCTGCTGCGACGCTCCTTACCTTCATGACCAGCTCAGAGAACATGGGAGGGGCTGTCGTGACTAAACTGTCCTGAAGCAAAACCAGCAGAGCACTACAGAGAGGCAGGAAAGGAAGAAGTCAACTAAACAGGTTAAAAAAAAACAGTTGTTTAGTTTTTTCAACAATAATTCTTTGTTATCATGTTGCAGCTGCATTATGGACAGGCCATGTCCCCGTTACACTGCCCCCTCTGCTGAGCAAATTAGCAACAGGTAGTCTTATTACAATAAAGGCTACATAATCATAAATTATATAATTACAAAAAAGTCTTTCTTTAGAATAAACCCATTTCAAATACAGGCCTGGATCTCCCCCAAGTTCATGTTTAGAAAAGTAAATGTTCCTTGTAGCGTTTCTGACCTCTAGTAACGCAATGGAGGCGTTTTTCTGAGTGGGTCCTGGTTTTGTTTCATCTCGACCTGAGGAAGTGAAATGTTATTTGGATGTGACCCGTTTGTCAGACCAACCTGATCATGTTGGTCTGGTCAGACTTCTCCAGAACTCTTGTTACAAGCAGGTTGACTGATCTAATGACCTGCTGCCCATCTTCTATGTCCTCCACTCTGCCGTCCAGCATCAGTGTTATCACACCGTGCATCAGGTCTTTCAACACACCCATAGATGCCTCTCTGGCCAGGGACTCCATAGAGAACAACTAACAGAAAGAGAGTAGTTCTTCATCATCATCACCGTCCTCAGTGTCCACCTCAACCGTACCAATGTAGTAACTAACTGACATATCACATTAGGCAGTGACTCACAGATAGCATGTTTCCAATGATGCAGCTGTACAGTTTGATGATGTCCCTCTTGTCCAACCGGTCATCAGCCATGTGCGTGCTGTAGATGAGCCTCAGCTGCATGAAGGTAGCGATGAGGAACTGATCGATGTGTCCTGACATGACTTCTGCTTTGTCCTCCTGCCGCAACACCTCGTCAATCTGCGAGGACAAACCACACAATTTTGATCTCACCTCAAAGTGGCTATAATGGCGTGTGGAATGCATCCTGGTACATGTAGGTAATGCCGGCACGGCTCGGAGAGCATGAGAATTCTGCATTGACAGAATGCACCGAGGGATCTATTGCTTCAATCGACTACATTGCTCTTTTTTCCTTTTATGAGGTCTGTAAACAGGCGAGTACCTTAAAGGTGTCTTTTTGATACTACCACTGGGGGGCACCAAAGTAAGATTATTATTATTATTATTATTATTATTTAGTTTTTAGTTCAACACATGCTTGCTCTAAGTGACACTATAAAGTTAAATGAACTATTGAGACTGTATTGTAGTGGTAATTTTGACAGTCAGTGATTATTTTATTAAGGGAGATATTAAAGATTTTTTATTAAAAAACGCATGTTTTGTGGCTTGTCGGCCCGACGAGCTTCAAAACATGATGTCACAGACGACATCTTCAGGGTTTCATACCTGTGCTAGTGCCTGTATGCTGTTGTTAATGTCCCCACTAGCCACCTGAGAGATGACAAAGTTGATGGTGGAGGCCGTGCTGTTGTGGAGGTCATCAAAGTGTGGAGAGACAGAACGCATCCTTTGAACACAAAAACACAAGCAATATGCAATATTAAATCACAAATAGCTGTAGACGTGCTTTAGTGTCCACTAGATTTGTGTCTGGTTGCGTTTTGGAGTGCGTGTTTACTTGGGTTCAGGGATCATGATGGGCTCCAGCAGCTCGTCCAGCTTGTGTTGGACGAGGTCCGGCAGCTCACACACTCTGCTCTGGTCCATTTCGATCATGTCCAGGTCTAACTGAAACTCCTTGGGGATGGACGGGTGGGAGGACTCACTGTGCTGGGCGTTCTGACGGGCTTGGCTGGATTAAAAGACAGATGTGAAAATAGGGAGCGGGGAGTGGACAGGACAGTACATTTAGTCCAGTGTATTGTCGATCAGTGCCTTTCAGCTGCAGTCCTGACTGACAAGCATTTAATTATTGCTAGTTTGAAAATATGAAAGTATTTGGATGCATCCGATGGTCCTCGGTCTAATGTGAACGTATTCAGTGAAATAATTATTAAAGTGTTATCTGAATAGCCAGATCTTGTCCAAACTATAGCTGGAATGTCAGGACTGAAGCTGATCAGCACTGATCTATAACCAACATTTAGTATTTGTATCCTTCAGAAAGGAAGGGAAATGCACCTTTACAAATGGAATAAAAAATAAATTCTAAGCACGACGGCAAATTTGATTGGACAGCCCTGGCATTGTAGGACCACACCACAGCACAGCTCCTGAGTGAGTTCTGACTGGACCCATGAAGGCACTTAATCTACACCATCTGTGTGTCACAGCCACTGCTGCAGCTCCAACAGGCAAAGCTACAATAACCAAGTTCCTGTTAGAACACCAGCATGCACAAGTCTGTTTTACCTTTTGGCAAATGGACTGCATTTATATACTGAAGCGCATTACAATATACCTCTTATTCAACCAATCATACGCCAATGGTGACTAAACTGCATCACAGCTCGTTACTGAGAGGAGGAGGGGCTTACCTATATAAATACCAACAATGTTTCAGCAACCATGGTCGAAATAACCACCATTTATAAATACGGCAGTGACGTTATTGTTTATACCGTAGACAGTGTATGGTTTATACACAGATTTCCTTCTGTTCTGAGGTACTATCGGAGCGCTCTGGGTGCCCACAGATTGTTATCTTTTTCTTCATTTCGGATTCAACATCAGAAGAATATCAACGCAAATTTCACAGCTGGGCGCAAATTCTTATCCAATAGCGTTGCGCGACCCGTTAGCTTCATGTTTGAACACACTAAGACAACCACATATTTATACGTTTAGATGAACCAACATCTATGCAAGTTGCCTCACGTGGATCTAGGTGGGTCCATAAGAATTCATTACAGCGATTTATAAGAATATTTGATTGATATAATTAAAAAGCTCATTATCAATGTCGTGACCTATAGTCTTGTTTTGCCCGTACTAGATTTCACAACATAAAACCAACCAAAATTGTTGATACATTATAAAAAAGGTTAAAAAATAAATGGCCATTATTTGGGGACATAGGCTTTTTGCAACCATTTCAAGAATACCATGTGTACCTATATTTGTAGTAGACAGAATTGTGTAAGACCAAGCAGAGCAGAGTTCATCTCATTTTGGAGGTACAGTATACACAACATACATACGCAAGACAAAAAATGATTGGGGAAGAAGAATGAACCACATTTTAAAGCGACTGCAGACATTTTGAACGTTAGTCTGGTGCTTCACCTACAACGTGTGTGGGGAGCAAGAATAGACACGTATTCCTTACCATGTGAAGAAGCACGACTGAACCTCAAATGTCACAGCAAACTTTTCTGTTCATTAGTCTTGTGAATGATGAGTGTTAGATTGCATTCAGAGAGGAGTTGTTACAATGACAACACGTAGAAAAGAGGGGGAAGGAGGTAGAGATACTCACATCCTATACGTGCGATACATTATTCTGCTCCGGAAAACAGAAGGTAGGCAGAGCAGAGAAAAGAGGAAATCACACAGGAAGAAAGATGAAGGGTTAAGAGACAGACTGGCAGAAGACAGGCAGCCAGCCCACCAGCCAGACACATGCACACTGAGGTTGGTTTCACAGACAGTGGATAGGATTTTATGTGCCAATTTTTCTTGAAAATAAAATCTGTGCGAGCAACCCAACATGCAATGATTCAAACACAACAGGAAGAGAAAGACAGATTAGATGCGAGCAGAAGACAAACATTCAAAAGATTTATGGAATGAATATAACTACACTACTAGTCTGTTGTGTTTGTTGATAGAATGGATAACATGCTTAACATAAAAACAGCTGGAAAAGTTGGGTTTAGTACAGTACATTCAACACATGTCCCAATACAAGACTTTATTTGAAAAAGTTAACTTCATTAATTTGGAAGCATACTACGGTCTTCTGCCTGTAAAATAATTTAATTAAAGTGCTGTTGGCCCGAGGAGGTTGTGTTAAGTGGTGCAGTGCATGTCGGTTGGACGTTGAATTCTGATTCTTAAGAGTAGTCTTTTTCCCCACCCCTGATGATCATCTATTTGTACATAGTTCCATGTAGAAGCAACATTTTCTGAAGGCATTTCTAAAAAATACATTACAAACAAGCAAATTTATAAAGGGCATAAATGGTAACAGCAAATCATTCAAGACCAAAACTCCCGCATTCTACATTGCTTTACACCTCTTTGTACAATTGATGTTTAGTATACTCCATTCACCCCGGTTTGTATTCTTTAATCATCAGTAAGGCTTTGTGTGTAGGCTGCTTGATTGCTTAAACTTAAACCAATAATGAAAACCTTAGTTGATTTTTATGTCTAGTTTCCCACTGGCAAGAAGGTAACCTTTTAGCATTAAAACACTAAGACACACTATAGGATTTCTTTATCACCACCAGCTCAAAAGAACCCCAGTCCAGAATACAGCTAACAATAGAATGTTGACTCTAACAAAATGGTGATGCGTTACAAAGACATTTGCACATGTTTTTGCATTGAACAATGTCTAAAAGTCTAATAATGTCCACTGTGATTGAATGTTGTAAACATAAAAAAAAAAGGAATGTAGGAGTGAATATTTTATATATTATAGAGACTGTAACTAGTTATTAAGTGGTCAGATAGCCGTTTAGAAAGATTTCTAAGCACTTATTGTGGTCAATTGCATCTATTTAGAATGCAACTGCCATATTTTCTAGAGATGTCCCAATCCAATCTCAAAGATCGGTATTGAGACTGTCAAGGTATTACTTAACTGATCAGTATTGGCTATATTGAGCCCCGATACTTTGTTTTACATCAGTGGTCACAGGTGTTTTTTTAATTTATTTTTTTTTATTCGCGAAGCACAGCAACGCAACGAGTGCAGCCATCGTCCACTCTCTTAACCCACTCCGCTGAGCTCTTGTGTGTGTAAGAGCCAAGCCTGACCCTGAACATGGCGAAACGCCACAAACCATAAAAACGACAGCAAAATGCAGTACGAGACTGTTTACTTGAGTTATTTACCTTACCTCTTGCATTTTGCTGTCATGTATGGTGCGGTGTATCACCCAAAAGGCAGAGCACCGCAAATAAAAAGCCAATAAACAGTAATGTATTACTGTAATCTGCACAAAAGATTTACAGATGACAACAATACACATTCAATGTAATACAGTTAATTCAGGTAACTCAGGAAAAGACTGCACTGAAGCAAACACTGGAGGACACTTTTACAAGGAGAGAGAAATTCATATACATTAGATTGATTTTAATGTACTTTGGAAATTAACTGAATTTTTTGTTCCTCAAAATTATGCTATAATTTGTGGTGATCAAGTATAATTTTTCTTCCTTACTGGTTTTCATTGAGCTAACGCTATGCAGCCCTGACTGAGACCTACTTGAGTTTGTTGGGGTCTTCCTGTGCAGGCTTGCGGAGGAAGGTGGCGTTGGGGTTAGTTGGCTGCTCTCTCTGAGTCCTTTCTGTCGCACTCGGCTTGGCAGGAGCTGCACTAGTCTTCTTGGCTGAACGCTTGATTCTTTCCTCCAGCATGCTCATGTCTTTCTCTGACAACTGTAAAGGATGGGGAAAATATTAATGTTAAGTTGTACGGAGTACGATTTGGGGTTGAGTCTTCTGACACCCGATAACGTATGACAGTAGCATCTTCTCTAACTTACATTTCCTATTAGTTTGTAGACTTGGTCCCCACAGACGTTGTAGACAGCCACGACAGTGTTCAGGGCTGCATTGCGGACAGATGTGTCTCTGTCACCGATGTGAATGGCAATCTCCTTCAGAGACTTAGCTGGAGTCGGCTGACATACATTCATCCCATAGCCCTCTATCAAACAACCCAACTCCTCCAGACATTCTGAGGACAGGGAGGACACCACAAAAACAATTCTTGTGTGAATATTTCTCTTCACTTCACTTTGTCCTAGAAATGTTCCAATACCATTATTTCCTTCCCGATACCAATTCAGCTACCTGAACTTGCGTATCAGCCGATATATAGTACCGATCCGACACCAGTACGTAAAAAATAAAAAACTTGTCACTTGTTAAATACTTCCATCATCGATTTTGGAGGCAGCAATCGTGTTTTCCGGAGTTGATAATGTAAGTAGCTAAGGAGTGAGCCATTTCGCTTCTTTCTCATCTCTGTTGAGTTGCACATGCGCTTTACGGATCAGGTAGATAGTGACATGTGTTGCTGTTGTTCCTGTGGAGCTAAAATAAGCTGATAAAATGGTATGAAAATGTAATACTGGATTGGTGCATAGACTTGTATACTCACTCACATTTCTAATACTGGTATTTGAATAACTCTACTTTACTTCCCCCCCCATAGTTCTTCATCAAAGAGGTTTATAATGGAACACAGCAGGTTTGGACAAAGATTGGTGCAGCTTATGAGTTAGCTCGCAGTCTGTAGATACCTACCAGCTCTCTGTTTGGAGTTTTTGGACTTGGTTCCATCCATGAGAAATGGGAAGACTTTGGATGCTGGGTAAACCTTACACAGCATGGTCAGTATAGCCCGAACATCTTTGCGAACCCCATCCTTTGGCTCTCCAACCTGAAGAAGAAAAGAGAAGAAACTGTGAGCAACACAAGCTTTACAGTGGCTTATATTATCATTCTGAGTGTGATGTGTACTCACCTTAAGTATGAGGTAGGGGACGAAGGAGTTGGCCTCGTATTCAGTCAAGTGGTAGTCCTCTCTGTTCAGCATGGCAAACAGCAGCTTTAGGTACTCCAGCACCTTCATCAGGACTGTGGTGTTGGTGTCAAAGAACCTCAGGGTGAACCACTTCAGAATCAGGTCCAGACAGCTGATGGTGGCGTCGCTTTCACTTTCCAACCTCTGTCAAACACATATAGACTTTATTACCAAAACTGAACTCCTCCTCCTCCTAAAATGCAGAGAGTTAGACCAACCACTACCTCAATCATGACTCCTATAGCCTTGACATGTCTTTGGAAGTCAAAGTGAAAGAGTTCATCCTGCAGCCACTTAGCAAAGCAGGTGGACATCTGAGTTTTCAGCTGCTCCACATATTCATCTCGAGGAGTGTTGAAGTTCCATTTCAAAATCTGTAAAAGAAACATTTAGAGTCAAACTGAAAACAGTATTTCATGTGAGCTTTGTGTGATAGTCGACCTGGACTTAATAATGGAAGTCTGAGTCGACAGTTTAGGCCGACTATTTTGACTATACAAGTATTTCCAGGAAGGGGCCGTGCATACTAACAAATTGACGTTGGTTTTGTTATTTGCCAAACGTTTGTGGTTCCTGCTTTTCCTTATTGATAAATATTTACAAACATTATAACTGATGTTTCCTCCTCAATCTTACCAACAACAATGAGAAATACAATATTCTTGGCCACTGCACAGCTGCAGTCCAGCCAAATTAGTTTAACTCTGCTGACTGTCAGTCAGCTGACACCTAAAGAACAAATTATGCTTCCTCCCTCTCAGATATACAGTATTTAACTTCTGCTGCACTGAGCCACTAGGATCGTGACATGTTTTACAGCCTGTCAGATACCTTCAGTTGCTTCTCCTCTTTGATCCTCTGTTCCTTTGCGTTGGGAATGAGGACAAAGATTGGCCCGGACCTATCTTCATCATCCTTCTGGCTTTTGGCTGCAGGTTTCTTACCAGCTGCACCCTGAGAGAGGATGAAACATCACAGTGTGAGGGAGACGAAGTGAACCAATGTGCTCTGTCCGTGGATGGGAACATTGTATGTTATCATGTTTATTCATCGGTTTCTTGTGTGAGATTTGGATGACATAATAGGTGTGTGTAGACAAGAGACAGAGTAGAAACAGGAGACAAAGGGGTGTTATACAGAAAAGAGCTCAGTGAAGGTTGACACATTGCAAAAAACACTGACGTGATCATATTATTCGAAAGAAACACACATTCAGAAACACATTCATGCAGTGGAGTGACCTTAAACCTTATGCGACTTTGTTGAGTTTGTTCTTAATTTCTTTACGCATGCATGTACTACACTTTAATGTGTAATGTTCGGATGTGTGTTGATCTCATATCACCCACCAACTGCTTGACCATGTGCATTTGATTATACAGTTGTATATTCAGTGGCAGTATTAGTAATTAGAAAGGCACAGGATTAGACTGAGCCCAGATCCGACCGGGTCAGGGCAGAGAGAAGCTGCACAGGGGTTAACATCTGTCAGGCTAACAAGTGTCCACTGAGAAACTCACATCTGCTACTGTGTACTCTACAGCTCATGGCTCGCTTTAATAAGCAGCAGCATACGATTAAGTGTAGAAGAGTTTCATCACAAGGACACCTGCAACACATCTACCTGTTGACTGCTTGCAGCAGCCTTCCCTTTGCCGGGGGGCTTTTTACTAGCATTACTGTCCTTGTCCTTGGAGGAAGGGGGAAGGACAGGTTCCTCGGGAGGGGGAGGCGGCTGGATAAGTAAAAAAAACCACATCATATTTACACTTCTGTCATGAAATGACTAATAAAAACCAAATGGTGCACATGGACATGAAACGGAAAGAATTTCAAATGTTCATGCCTGATATGAACCACTAAGAAGGAGTGATCAACTCAAGTACAAATGGCAAATGTGTGAATCTTTACAAAAAAAGGGTAAAGTCTTCTCTCCAGTGTCTAAAAATGTAAAATCATACAATTGGTGGGGTCTGGTTGACCGGACTGGACTTTCATCCAAAACTGAAGACGTCTCGCTTTTCATTATTAAAATAAATAGAAGAAAAATCTGGTCTGATTGAACCTTAAATCCAATTTTAACAATTTTAATCTCGACAGCCACTAAATAATTTATTAGGCAGTACAAAGAGTAACTAAATATCAGAACTTCTCTGTTCCTGTGTGCACACTGAAAATGAAAAACAGAAGTTGATCCAGAAAGACATACCTTCTTTCCGGCCACCCCTCCTCTGATCTTCTTAACTTCAGGTTTACTGTCAACAATGTCCTCACTAGTTGGCTGCCTGGAGGCTGCAGAGAGGAGTCATAAGTAACATTTTCTCAAGTGTATGAACACAATGTATTCAAATAATTACTGGGCAGACTATCAAAACATTTAACATCACACACTTACTGCATTTGAATACCCACCCTCCTCTGGTGAATGTTTACATTTAATTCCAGCCATTAAGGAATTACCATCAGCTAGATGCAGCTATTTACAATCTGGTGCCTGTGATATTTGTCAACTGGTAAAAATTACGTCACCGGCAGCCAATGCCGATAAAGAAACAGCGAGGGCAGATAAAAGGATGGGTTTCCGTCAACGTTAAAAAGGTTCAATGTGTAAGATATGGCAGAATTTAAACTTAAAACATTAAAACAATGAACTAACATTATGAACAGAGTGTGAAGAGGTAACAGTATTGACGTTAAAGACGTCTATGTGTAGCAGAGAGATATCTCCTGAAGTTAGCATGCTAACAGCTAGCTGCTCCGTCCAGGCTGTAATATCACTTGTTCCTCTAGAGGTGATAGTGAGTCAGTGTAGCTGGTTGTAAATAAAGAGTCAAAAAGTAATTAATTGGGATTTCACACAAACCTGAAGCAGCTCTGCTTGGCTCTGCAGAGCCCTTTCCCCCTCCAGTTTTGGCAGGAGCAGCAGGTTTAGCTGGCATCACTGCTCTGGCCTTTTCCAGCATAGCTAGCACCAGATCCCTAGAGGCAGCCTGCAGGGAGATGAGGAGAGACATTCATTATTGCAGACAAGATGGCTATGAGTCACTGTGTGGGGTCAGGCACTGAAAATGTCTAATTAAAAGTGTCAAGTTATTTGCTAGCCACAGAACAATCCATCGGTTAAGTACTTTGAGTTTCCCAGCAGCCTTGTCCATCTTGTCATAGCCCAGGTGCATCATGAAGGTAGGCAGGGCGTCCTGAGCCTTCTTCCTCACATCTCCGTTTCTGTCCTCCAGGCAGGCGTAGAGAAGAGGGACACACAGAATCAGGTCCCCAGGTACTGTCCTCAGGGTTGGCAGCTTCTCTGCTAACCAGCTTAGCACCTGGGTGATGAAGAGAGTATGATGCAAAAACATGAGTCTCTGATCTGCATTGTGTGTACAAGGGTTTCCATCACCCGATAATTATCATTATAAATGTTTTACCGGGGGGAAGAAAGAAAGAAAAAACAGTTGGAAGTAAGAAATATTTGATTCTCTCTGTCCAGTTTTGCTACATTGAAGAAGTAAATTAATATGCATGCCAGCATTTTTTATTTCGGTTGAGAAGGTACAAGAAAATGGAATTTCTGTTTTTAGATATAAGCTGAATGTTCCTCCACAAACAAGACAGTAAAGAGTTTGTGCATTTGTACCTCCTGTCGTAGGAAGGGATTTTCTCTTTTCAGCTCCTCTGACAAGTCTTCTCCTTCCAGCCACTCCTTCATCCCAGTTTGCTCCACCCAGGCCTGCAGAGTGGTCATGGCAGCCGTCCTTACATTAACCTGCAGAGGAACAGAGAGACAGTCAGGGACTGTACCTGGAGCGACATGTTTCCGTATTTTCAACATATACAGTCTGTACATTTTTAAAATGCAAATAACATTTTTCAATATCACATCCATTAATTTGTATAAGTATGCTCTACCTTAATCATTTGTATGTGTACATTTGTAAAATGCTGTAAATTATTGTTGTACTGTTACATTTAATGCCCACACACTTTGTACCTGCAATTTCATAAAGTGTATGATGCAAAGTATTAAATAATAAAATGTGTTTGTAGTGCTGTAAGGGCTCATTTCCATCCATCCCAATGCAAATACTACATTGCCATTGAATGTGCAAACACAGATGTGAGTTACTCTGCGTGGTGCGTTTCGTGTTTCTGATGAGAGTCTATGTGTCCAGTACCTTGCTGTCTCCCAGTACAGTGATAACCGGCATTCCCAGTGCTTTAACATGCTGCTTGAGTCCAGGTCCCATGGCTGTAGCCAGCTGCTGCAGGATAGTCAGAGTCTGCTGGACCTGGAGACCACAAACATAGCATTATCACAATATCTTATTAACTGTAAACAGTTGTTCTTTTCGAGCGCTGCTATTTTTCTGTTTTAAACAAATATACCAATATCACTTCATACATCTCAATAAAGAACAAATTTGGCCAATTGTGCTGTTCTCCATGTAGCATTTATCTGTAGCAAAAATCACTTTAAAATACATATTCAGTATTATTTAATAAGAAAAAAAACTAATGGCAAAATATGATGCATAAAAATTATACAAGATATTAAAAGCAAAGCCAGCTCTCTCTCTCTATTATTCCTTTTAATGTATGCCTACATTTGAGGCAAACTAGAATTTACAGACAAAAAAGGACACATGAGCAGCAATCAACTTTATTGTTCAGATGTTTAGTGCAGGACTGAACCTTGGAAAAAAATGGCTTGGATATGTTCACAGATATGTCAGTACAAGGTTTCACTCAGTTGTTGTGGGCTCATCCATACACACCCAATTAATGCGGGAACCAAAGTAACTGCATGTGTATATGAGACTATTAAATTACTTTCCTTTTTTCTACCAATCAAGTGACACAAGTGAAAATATGTTGAATTAAGGCCTTTCATTTTTAACTGTCTACATACAATTTTGTTTTAAGCTGCTTGAAAGCAATTTGTGGTTGAATCTTTATACAGCAGGACAGCTCTAATCTCTCACTTACCAGGATCTTGTTGGAATCGCTGAGTCGTCCTTTCAGGGCCAGAGGCAGGTCTCCGATGTTGGCGGTGATGAACTTGCCCTCAGAGATGATGGCTGCAGTCTCATCCAGACCCTCCTTCCGGATTTTCCAGTTCTTATCCCCGATTTTAGACACCAGATCAGATGTAATTTTGTCACTAAAAGGACGTGAGGGAAGAGAGAGACACATGAGAGGGAGAGAAAACAATCATCAAAGTTAAAATGTATTTGCACAATTTAAAATGCAAACATAACAAATGCTATACAGTGCAGGAAGAGGCAGAAAAAGTTTTTATTCCCAAATATTTAAGCAATAAATAGTCAGTTATGCATTACATAATAATACATACAATAAACATAATAATAATAATAATAATAATAGAAAAATGCTTCTCCAGGGAATTGGCCCACATTTTGCAATCATTTAAAAATGTGTAGAATATAAAAACAAGAATTATGTTTATCAATTATTATACTGTTCACATTCTCAAAAATAGGGCTGCATAAAGTTAAATCTTGTTATATTTCTGCAGTGCAACTGAAAGGCTGTGTCCTACACAGACAGTAATTGTTACCCGATATCTGTTCTGGGCAGTAGGTCCATGATGTCCGGTCCTCCACCTCCTCCATCTTCTTCCTGCTCTTCTCCTTCATCTCCCTCCTCTTCTGCCGCCGCTGCTGACTTCTTGGTGAATCTGATTGGAGCTGGTGGAGACTGGCCCTGCATCTGTGATGGAGATACATATACAAATAGATATCAATGTAGATGTAAAAAAATGTTTTTGCTCCATTGTATTCAGTCCCACTCAGAGAGCTCCTACCTTCTCAAACTCAGCATCTATCTGTGAGAGGAGCGCCGGCTTCTCGTCTTCAAAGAACATGCGAAGAGGAGCTCCCATGTAGAGGTGCATGACTCCCAACAGGGTGATGGCAGCCGTCCGAACTGCAGGGTTAGTCGCTCCCAGAGCCGTCTTCACGTTGTTGATGAAACCTTTCACATTGATACTGGAGAGAGGGGAGGCGAAAGGTCAACGCATGCCCTTAAGGTGTTGTAACATATTTTGTTAGTCTTATGTCTTTTTCTTTTTTATATAAATTCTACCAATTTAAAATAATTAAATTGCTGAATTACCTTCTCCCAACTTTTTCAATGTTTTGACATACAATTTGCATTAAAATAAGAACTGTAAAATACCCAGCAAAGCCAAACTCCTTCATGGCATTAGCCAGCCAGTTTAGAGTCTCTGCCTGGTTTTTGGGGTTCTTCTGAGCAAATGCCATAGACACAACCTGACCAATGAAACACAAACTCTGTAAATACAGTATATCCATCATCATCATCAACACGCCCACTGATCCATCCAATATAAAACATTTATTTTCAATTTCTATTTTGGCAATTTAAAACAAAAAAGAGGAAGTTTTCTTCTGTCTATAGAAATGGGCTACGCACCTGTTCTGCAGTCCAAGGCAGTGAGCAAGCCACTCCAATAGCGGTCAATCCCTCTTTGGCGTTTCCACCACATTTGACGTCTCCAACCTTATCGACCAAGCCGTCCAAAACCACAGAGGCCGACATCTTTGAAAACTGTCCTCTCTGAGCTATAAGAGCCACGATGTGCAGCTTCATCTGCATCACCTACACACGGGAGACAACATTAGGTGCGGCAAGGCAAATGAATGAGGCATGCTTGAGCCCTGCCAGCATAACATGGACCATGTGAAAACACTAGCTTGTGACAGTTGGAAACCGAACAAGTTAAGACACCACTTGGAGACAACACATCCGGAGCACAAAGACAAACCAGTTGATTTCTTCAGAAAAAAAACTCAGAAACTGTCTCGCACAGCAGAGTCACTTTACTAAAGCTGCATCTGTGCCTTCAGATACTCCTCATATACTGTTCTGGTCACCATTATTGGCACCCTTGAAATTTTTGTATAACCTGTACAATATCCTCAGAAATAAATGAAAATGTACAAAGTTTGTATCATCAGAATATTTTAATAGGATGTCCAAACAAAAACTTTTTTTTTTTTTTTTTTTTTTATACATGTAGTAATTTTTAAATTGCACGTCGTAATTTAAAAAAAAAAAAAAGAAATAGAAAATATAACCTGGACAGTAATAAAGGCACCCTTCCTTAATATTTGGTTGCACACCCTTTGGCAACGATGACTGCCTCCAAACGTTTCTTGTAGCCTTCTATAAGCTTCTTGCACTTGTCAACTGGTAGTTTCTCCCACTCTTCCTTTGCAATTTGTTCAAGCTCTTGAATGTTTGCAGGATTCCTTTCCCCAATGACAGATTTCAGCTCTCCAAAGATTTTCAACAGGACTCATTGCTGGCCAGTTTCAAACAGTAAATGTTTTAATTTTCAACCATTCTTGAGTGCTTTTGGATGTGTGCTTTGGGTCTTTATCGTGCTGGAGAACCCATGATCTTCAACCCAAACCTAGTTTTCTTACACTGGGTAGCACATTTCGCTTTAAAATTCCTTGGTAATCCTCTGATTTCATGATTCCTTCAATACGGTCAAGGCCTCCAGTAGCAGAGGCAGCAAAGCAGCCCCATAACATTATGGATCCTCCACCATGCTTAACTGTAGGTAGGGTGTTCCTTTCCTTATAAGCTTCATTTCGTCATCTAAACAAAACCGCTGGAGTGCATTGCCAAAAAGCTCTATTTTGGTTTCGTCTGTCCACAGAACATTTGCCCAGAAGGATTGTGGTTTGTCGAGGTACTCTTTGGCAAAGATCAGTCCATCCTTTTTATGTCTTTTTTTCAGCAGTGGGGTCCTTCTTGGCCTTCGCCCATAAAGCCCTTCTTGGTTTAGTGTGCAGCGTATGGTACGCGTTGAAACCATGACTCCAGATTGTTCCAGGTCAGCCTTCAGCTCTTTCGACGTTTTACGTGGTGTTTTTTCCAGTTTGCACCAACCTTCGAAGACTTCTCTCATTGATTTCCCTCTTACCCCCAAATCCAGGAAGGTTCTTCACGGTTCCATGCTTAGCAAATTTCTTGTCTTGACTTTTGATGTTGAACACCGACAAAACAGAAGTTATTGTACTTGGCCCCAAACGCCTCCGAAACGTATTGTCTAATGACATAGCAACTCTGGATGGCATTAACTTGGCCTCCAGCACCACCGTAAGGAATCTCGGCGTTATGTTTGATCAGGATATGTCCTTTAACTCCCACATAAAACAAATTTCAAGATCTGCCTTTTTTCATCTGCGTAACATTGCAAAAATAAGGCACATCCTGTCTCAAAACGATGCAGAAAAACTAGTCCATGCATTTGTTACTTCAAGGCTGGATTACTGCAACTCCTTATTATCTGGTTGTCCCAAAAAATCCCTTAAGCCTCTTCAGTTGATTCAAAATGCTGCGGCACGAGTATTGACAAGAACTAGGAAACACGATCATATTACTCCTGTATTAACTGCTTTGCACTGGCTCCCGGTAAAATACAGAATAGAATTCAAACTCCTTCTCCTGACGTACAAAGCGATTAATGGTCAGGCACCAGTTTATCTTAAAGATCTCATACCTTATAAACCAACTAGAGCATTGCACTCCCAGAGTGCAGGGTTACTTGTGGTTCCTAGAGTTTCTAAAAGTACAATGGGAGCCAGAGCCTTCAGCTATCAAGCTCCTCTACTGTGGAACCAGCTCCCAGGCTGTGTTCGGGAGGCAGACATCCTCTCCACATTTAAGAGCAGGTTAAAGACTTTCCTCTTTGATAAAGCTTATAGTTAGGGCTGGCTCAGGTTTGCCTTGGACCAGCCCCTAGTTATGCTGCTATAGGCTTAGACTGTCGGGGGACTCACTCCTCTCCTCCTTTCCCTATCTTTCTCGCTCTCCTCCTCTCCCTCTCTATTGATATGCATTCATGTGCCTTAAATGCATGTTACTAACTCACCATCCGGGGCATCATCCCCGGAGTTTCTGTGTCCCTCATCTGGCAGGTTGCCACTATTAAAGATTACTTCTGGACCGCAAATCGTGGCTGCACCTGTTGCCCTGGTCCTGCCTGACACCAGGAAGCCTTTATTGACATCCCCCTGGATCCATCTTTTTTTATATACGATCGTATCATGTATTCTGTCGCATAGATTGTCTATGCTGTATTTTTAACTATGTTGTTTGTTCTGTACACACGTCACCTATTGCCACTCTGTCCGTCCTGGGAGAGGGATCCTCCTCAGTCTCTCCCTGAGGTTTCTTCCATATTTCCCCCACTAATTGTGGGGTATCTTTTAGGGAGTTTTTCCTTGTGCGATGTGAGGGTCTAAGGACAGAGGGTGTGGTACCCTGTACAGTCTGTAAAGCCCACTGAGACAAATGTATAATTTGTGATATTGGGCTATATAAATAAACTTGATTTGATTTGATTAATAACGTTGTGCACTATTGAAACAGGGATACCAAGGTCCTTGGAGACGGCCTTGTACCCTTTAGAGGTTGTGTGTTTGGTGATAATAGCACTTCTGATGCTCTCAGACAGCTCCCTTGTCTTCACCATTGTGAAAAAGGAACAGGGAATAACAAGTGGCTTTTTCAAGCATTAAAGTTAAAGTTCATTCATTGGCTAATTAAAGTCATGTGGGCACTGACAATTTATCAGTGGTGAGTCAGATGTAATTTTTTTCAAAAATGATTTGAAGGGTGCCAATACCAGTGTCATGGCAATCTTTCAGTTTTTTCCTCCTATTGTTTTTTGAAATTGTTATCGTTTCATCATTTGCTGTTCTGTACCAAACATCGGTGTGTATAGACCAAAGCTGTTTCACTTGATTCACTTTTTTCAGGAGACATTCTACAGGATGTATTTAAATTTCATGAGTGCCAATAATGGTGACCAGAACTGTAAAGTTGCCTACAGAGCTGCTCAGTGTACAAAGCCCCACACTATAGCCGAGGAATTAATACTTCCCTCTGCTATCGATATGGTTTCCACAATAATTGATGACTTTATTATTTATTTTGTTAAATAATAAGCTGCAGTTTTATGAATTACAATGGTTAAAATAAGCCAGTGGAGTTTTGAAGCTAAAGATGTGTACGTGTGACGTAGTGGGGGGGAATATTCTTATCTACAAAAGGGGGGCCCTGCAGAAAAGGTTCGGGAAACGCTGCTCTATTTGATCGTTTCTCGCCAAGAGGTAGATAATAGGCATAAATAATGATAAAATCAGTGCGTAAAAATAAAGCCGTCTTGGTTTCCTTATTTATTGATCAATTATTTTCCAGTTTTGCTCCGTGCTATTGTTATGTTCTTCGATGTGTTTCTTGTTCCCTGTAGCAGTCTTCTCGTATGCATGTAGAATGTTTGTTATGGATGCAGCATGGGTTGAAGCTCAATCTAAAGTTTATTTTATTTGTTTTCCAATTCATCATCTACTTAAAAATATTGAATCGGTTTTATTTCCCTCTTTATCTTGTGCTGTGGATAATGTTATATTCTGGGAGAGGAAGAGAGTCTTTTGTCTTTCACCAATAAAAACACATTTAAAATAGTCTATCGTCATTTCTATTCAGTCAATATGTAAGGCTACTATAGTTTGATGTCAGATATATTTACATAATTTCCATTTATCTAATCATAACCTGGTTTATAAACTAATACAAACAGAATTATGCAGACAAAGAGTAATAGTGTGGTTCGACAGTATAAATACAGAATGCAGGTTTTTTTTTTTTTTTTTAGATGTGCAGATGTTTGTCAAACTTGTTATTGTAAGGGGATATATAAAAAGAGACAAAAATAAAGCAAACACTGCTTCACGGATGGTGTTAACTTATGCGCCCTTATTATTTAGACTGCTGTAACTGCTTATTGTTTTGGAATTTGTAATTGCCTATACAGACATGTCAAGGATATCTGACGGCTCATCAGCTGTACTGTCTTCATCAGAAACTGATTTGCTTCAGAGGAATTACAATTACATTAAGTATTTTCCTGGAAGCAATGTTACATTCCAAGCCCAAGCAGCTGCCACCACATGGCTTCAGGAAACTGACTGTTACAGCAGCTAAAGTTGGTGCTGATTGACAGAGACTCTTACCTGGAAGTTGGTCTCCTTCCAGCCTGGTTTTTTGGCCAACATCCTAACTAAGGCCTGGCAGGGCATCACCGCCTTATCCATGGTCTCAACAGCCTAGAAGCATACAGGAATCTATAAATGAATAGTCCTGCATATTATAGTATAAGGAGGTAGTGACATGTCAGCCTTTTCCATGGGTCCAACAGATTTCAATATGCAATGTAGAGTTTTTAGTATTTCACAATGAAAATTTAATAGTAATACAGGTTTAATCAATATGTTTTTTTCAACAATTGATACATTCATGAAATTATAAACTTTCAGTATTTACTTAAGTACCCTGTAGGGCTGCAACTAATGACCATTTTAACTATGGGTTATATGCAAAAACAATTTGAGTTATTATTTTGTCTATTAAAATTCCAAAAAGTCAGAAATGCCCAGCACAATATGTGACAGTACATGGTGAATCATTCAAACTGCTTGGTCATCATGACAAGCACCATTATTTTTATGCAAACAGATGTTATGAAATGATTGGTCATTAATTAACAGTCATCAAGGAGCCTTTACCCTCTGAAACTCCTCCATACAAGCCAGTCTCTCCTTCCAGTTGGCTGAGTCCAGCTGTTGTACACATGAGGCAGGAAGTACACCTGCTGCCCTCTCCTCACACACCTCAGCCTGAAAACACACACCACACACTTTCAATAGCAATATACAGATAATGCTTAATCTCTTTAATCCCCCAAAATCAGTGCTCATCATAATAGACCCTTTTCATGACAAACAGGAAAAACACAGATGTAAATAATAACATTAACTATTACGTGTCCCAGTAAGCAGTGTCAGTGAGCCAGCGGGCATCCACACTACAGGAGCACTGTGACCGGCTCACCTACAGTAAATGGAATGACGGCATGATAAATATTATTAAATCCGCTTTCCCTGCTCTGACAAGCGACATTGCTATTGCTGAAAAATAAAACCAAATCATAAACTTTGGTGTAATATACCTAAATGTTAACATCCGCAAGACTTGGACTTCATATTTCAAACCACCTAGGAATTCAGATTCTGACTGTTTGATAGAAAGACAAAATGTATTTAGCTACTCATAGCACTGACTAGATAATGAAGTGGCAAATAAAATGGCTGCGCTCTAAATACTGTAAGCCTCTAAAAAGGCTGTGAGTCACATAGAACTACGCAGCAGCATGCATGCACGTACCCATGGGCGTAATTTCCACTGGGGACAAGGGGGACTTGTCTCCCCCACTTTTCAAAATCCTGTTTGTGTTCCCCTCACTTTCAAATGTTTATTTTTATTTTTTTTTTAACCACAAGCAGTCATCGCCACGGAGGAGTAGGACACACAGCCTGACTCTGTGGATTATAGCTCCGGATAATCATATGTTCTGTCTGCACCTGTTGACGTTAGGCTAATGCCGGATTTGCTAGCTTGATGCTACTACCGGCATTTACCAGCAGTGACTCACAGAGTTGCTGAAGTGCCTCCTAATATTTCCCGTTAACAATGTGACAAGCAGACTGTCTGGCTGCTAGTTTAATGTTTGACTCACACACACCAATGGCTCAATATGATCATAACGCGATTGCTTTCATATCAGAGATCAGATGAGGTAGAGCTGCCTCAAGACAGAGAGGGTGAGGCAGAGAGAGGGTGAGGCAGAGAGGAGCAGCAGCAGGTATGTTATGTGCTGTAGTCAGGGGATTTTGATTTGTTGACAATGAGAGGAAGAAGTGTAGATGATAAGAAGTGAATACCATTTGATTAAAAATAAAGTAGGCTACACTAATAATGATTTAGATATGGCTCCAGCTTCTCAGCATTGTTGTGCCTGTGTCTACTTCTTTCATATCAGAGATCTGAGGAGGTGGAGGGGCTTCAAGACAGGGAGGGTGAGACAGGAGGAAGCAGCTCAGAGTTGCAGGTTTATTTCAATTATGTCTCATGTCAGCTCCACTGCAGTCCAGGAGTCAATGGAATCTTGTGTTTTTTTTCTGTGCTCAAGCTTTTGGGTATGAAAGATCAAATTTGGCCAAGAATGCAGATCCAACATTGGACCAACAACTGGAAAAAGGCAACTCAAAAATTTGTCCAAAGCAATGCACACAAAGTTGCCATCACTACCCACTGCCAAAAAACAAAACCAGTAGATTTAGGCTTTTTTTCAGCCAAAGCTGCACAGCAACAGGAATCAAGACGGTGTCTCATGAAAATTGTGGGCTCTGTACAGCTCTTGGCACGCCAGGGAGCTGCTCTGAGGGGCCATGCAAAACATTAATTGTAAACATTTTTGACTTTAGAAAATTATTCTCTCCAATCTTAGCTATCAGCTCCTATATTAAAGAATTCAGAAAGTAAGACAGCTTTTTCTTATACATATTTTAGTCATTATCATTATGGCCAACTTAATTTCTTCTTGTATTTTTATCACCATAGCCCCTAAATGTTTGTAGAAATGCAGGAAATGGGATTCAAATGAAGAAAATGTTTCTGGCAGGGGACCCCCAGTCCGCCTGTTTTGTGCGCCCCCCCACTTCTCAAACCAAAGTTACACCCTTGCACGTACCTACAGTAGTAGTCTTGTGAAGCTTCATGTATAAAAACACGGCATTCAACATTGTCGGGACTAAGGGCCCAGAGATTGCCAGAGAGGCACACGCCATTACTGTAGTGGCCCGAGTTTTCCCTCTCATATTTTGTTTGAAAAAAACAATTGGACTAGACATTAAAAGCAGGGGTTTTCTTTCAATGGAGGCTCAGCATTACATCAAGCTACACATACCATTATAGATTGTTTGTAGCCCTACAGTTGCTAGGCCGACAAATGTCTTCAATTTTGTTTTGTCTTTCAGCCCGAAAAGTGTTAAGGAAGTCCAGTTCAACCTACAGGAGTGGCTGGAGGCTTGTCATGTAATGCGTTTTTCTGGCACAGAGGAAATACTATTTCTTTAACTGTACAAGTCTGTAGTTTTCCGATGATTTTATTGCAGATGAATGAATAATTACCAGCGTCGCAGAATGTCATTTTGAGGAGCGGGGGTCATCTTATATTCGGGCTATACTGCATGCACCCATGGTACCATAACGTACCTTATGACAAAAGCTTCAACGCCAAGGTAAATGTAGGCACACAGACTTACTGAGAGTTCAGTCTCGATAAATTCTTTACTGTCAGGGGTCTTCTTTGATTTTCCACCAACTGCAGAGGTTGGTTTGCCTTTCTTAGATGGACCTGCTGACGCCTGCAGAGATGAGAGAATCAAATAGCTTCAAGTACAACTTAATGACACTACATAAGTTTCTTCAGGTAATACTGTCAATAACTCAGCAAAATTGGGGTAGAACCAGTTGACACTTTTTTTCCTGAGCATACCTTGCTGGCAGCACTAATGTGGGTCTTCTTGGGTGGGGCAGAGGATTTGGGTGGAGCTTCAGCAGGGGGAGCAGCTTTAGCTGCTAGCTTCTTTTCTCCTCCTCCACCACCACCACCCTTTTTCCCTCCAGGGAGCTCCACTTTATCAGCAGACTCCTTTATCTGATAACATAATAAATGAAAAGGACAGTGGTTAGCAGTTATCTTAGCTGATGAGAGTTTCCCCTCCCTTCATCCTTCTACTGATCCTTACCTTATCCAGTTTGAGTTTATCCAAATCAGACAGGAAAGGATTCACAGCCTTCTCTCCTACTACTTTCATGGCCGTCCCCAAAGCTTCAAAGGCAGCATCACGCACCTCCAGAGCAGAGTCATTCACTTGCTGAGTTGGTGAAAGAGAAAAGTACATGTATGCTTTTAAAAGATGACAATTGAGAAGGAAACCAAGTGTCTTTCTACTTTGTTTTCATTAACTGCCTGAAATTGTCTTGCACGTAGCAATGTTTTCCGAGTACCGTATGTTGAGTCTGCAGCAACAATGGACTTGTACATGTTATTCCTATCAATGATAGTATTAGTACTTTGCTTACTACTCCCTGGCAGCAGTTTAAAATTTAAAATGAAGTTAGGGTAACATATTAAAAAAGGTCTGATATTGAAAGCATATGCACTATAAGAAACAGCACATTTGTTTATCATCATGTACAGCATTACCAAAAAGGATAGGTAGTAATACTGTTAAGATATTTCCAACCAGGGTATGTGTACCTTGATGAGAGCAGCACAGAAGGGTTTGAGGACGCTCTTGGGCAGTGTGGCCTGTGTGCAGTGTCTGAAGGAGCGGGCCAGAAACAGAGAGGCCTGCTGCTTAATGGATGGGTTCTTATTGTCCATCACAGCCAGGATGTCCTCAGACACATTCTGAAGAGTGGTCTGGAAAAAGACGTCACAATAAATATGAAATTACATAAAACTACAGAAAAAAAACAATCCATCTAACTTAAATTAGGGTCTTGTGAAATGGATTAGAAATGTGCCTCTATCTATCTATCAACAGTCATTAAGATAGGACTCAATAAATGAAGGTTTATAGCAACCGTGTAGTCAAGATACTCAATGGCCGACAGTCATCGACCAGTGAGCACTGAACATTGTTTTAAAAAGTTTTATTTTTATGCATCATCACAGTTCAATCCTTTTCTGCATTAGTCAATGAATTATTTCGTTTTCTAAAAAAAATTAAATAAAACAGTGAAAATTGGCTCTGGCATTATCTAAAAGCTCACACTGATCTTTTTCCTCTGACCAACAGTCCAATTCTTGAAAATATTTCTTTACTAAAGTTGCATAAGGAAAATAAAATGTGCTTATCCTCACAACTGAGAAGTTGGAACAAGAGAATGCTTGGCATTAGTTAGAAAAATTACTTAAAGTCGCTAACCAAAAGAGCTGCAGATAATTTTTTTGTTTTTGCTTTTTGTTATGGATTAAACGTTTCAGCTCTCCTTCCGAAAAAGCACAGCATTGGCACCTTTCGAGTGCAGCTTATTGCAGGGGTTGTTCTAGATTTCTCGTTCCTGCAAGAAATAACTTCAATGGGAGGAAATCCTGCAGCATGTGCCCTTTCAGCACCAGGGACTACGCTGAGAATTATGAAAAAGTTACGGTAGCTCACCCTCAGTGTTCATTGTTTTAAAAAGAATTCTGTCAAAGACGGGAAATGTTTGGTTAATGTGAGTTAGTGCGATTGTCATAACAGGAGAAAGTGAGTTAATCAGAGTAGGAAAATTGGAGTCATTATAGTCAATGCAGGGTTTGATCATAATGACGATCAAACCCTGCACACGTACAGTCTTTTAGTCATTTGTGTTGTGAGAGAAGACCTGACAAACACTGCATCTTTAAACACTATATTATCAGCAAACTCAAGTTAACAGTATGTTAGTCAAAGACTGATCGCAAGGACTGGGTTGTACCAGCTTTTTGTAACTTCACCACTAAGGTTGCGTGTAAAGTCCTTCCTATCTTAATTATCAGCAAGTTTCATAACAATTAAATTGTGTTGCACCATTAAAACTTAAGGACTGTCTTAGCTAGTAAAGATTTAGTAATGTGTAAAAAGGTTGTTAGTAAACATCTGAGACAACAGTTTACAGTTAGTAATCCAGCTATAGGAATAGGAATCCAAAATGCAAGGTACAGAGTAGCCAAAATAAATAAAGAGAATTGATTTGACTCCGGATTTCTTTTAATACTTATGAGCAGTAACGGGGAGCTGGCTGCTTGCATTTACTGGCAGACGCATGTTTGACCCTGTCTTTGTCACTTTGGCAAGTTTTAGTGTTACAGTAGGAGAGACCGGGGGAAATTGTAACATCTCAAGTTGCATCATTCAGAACTAACTTGTGAATTAAAACATAATGAACAGATTATTATCAAATCATATTATTTTGTATCAGCAACCAAAGGAAAAACCGTATGCAATTAATTTACAGGTTCCATACACAATATGAAGTGAATATAAATTTGTGTAAAGGTTTTAATAAATTGTTTTTTTCCCTGTGAAATAAGCATGTAACCTGTTTTTGACCCCCTCAAAGAATCGGATTGAGGAACCGTTAAGAACTAGAATTGATAAGCAGAACAGATATCGGAACGGAATCGTTAAAATCCAAATAATACCAAACCCTACTCCTCAGTCACTCTCCCTGAGGTACCTCCCCCACCCATTGACTAGAGCCTTTGGGGAGAATGTTTCCCTATCCGCTGCAAGGGTCTAAGGAGAGAGGGTGTCATATGCTGTACAGATTGCAAAATCCCCTGAGGCAAATCTGTAATTTGTGATATTTGGCTATATAAATAAAAATTTTGTTTGAAATGCAGATAATAGGTCAAACTAACACTAACAGAATGTACGAACAACAAAAAAGGTAATAAGAACAATCCAACTAACTGAAAATATCAAAGAAAAGAAATCATGAACATATTTGAAGTGAAAGTACAGATAACAAGAAGTACAGTTTTATAGCCAAACATACAGTACATGTTCAGGCCTGTTTATCATAGAGATACACATCCAAAAGCAGCCACACACACACACGATATTGAGGAGCATTATCACAGACTGTTCTTGCCTTTCCTGAGCTTTTCGCACAGTAGATAGTTTCCCTCATCATTGGATGATTGAAGAACAGCTGCTTACTATTTAGTCAAATTAAGCACTATACTTACAGTGAGAAAGATGGCGTCAATCGCCTCTTGCAGGGCCTGGACAACCTGAGGCTTCTTCTCCTTGAACTTCTCCAGAATAGTTGGAACCACCTAAATACACACAAAGCTCTAATGTAGCAGTTATCAATGACTTTGAAACAAAAAAAAAAAAAACAAAGTTGTGAAAATGTCTGATGGCCAAGCAATTCTAACGAGTAGTTTGTGTCAATTATACCCAATGGCCAACTTATCCCACAACATTTTGAGACACATTACTTAAAATAAAAAAAAGAAAAGAGCAAAATTGTTGTCTTAGTTTGAAGAGATTCCTTTAACTTACTTGTCCTGCATATGTTCCAAACTTCTTCCTGAGACCAGAGGCCAGTGCAGCCAGACATTTGGCTGCCACTGACACCAGCATTACATTGGCATCCTTCCCCACAACCTGAAACAAACAGTAAACACAAAATGTAGTCACCAGATCCCCCTAAGTGTTGTTAGAACAAACTTTATTGATGATGAGAAATGTCTGAGAAATGTCTGTCCCCTAGTCATTTTTCTTTAACCTAATTCCAGATAAGACCAATGAAGTGAAAACTTTAAAAGTATTTCTGCCTTTACCTTCTTCAGAGCTCTGACAAGGTCTCCATAGTCTCCATTCTCCAGTTTGGGGTTCTTTGTCAGAGCCTCTATAGCCTCCAGAGCTTCTTTCCTCTCCTGCCACTTTTTAGCTTCCTGTAGAAACAGAAAGAGGAAAGACACACATTGTAACAGCTTGTGTTCCCTCACATAGAAAAGCCTAATTACAAAAATTGATACTACATTTATAATTTTCCAGCTAAGAGTGTTTCAAAAAAGCAGTCCATTTCAGTAGTAGAATCTGTATTAACCAAGTCACTCAGAAGTTTGTCTTTGGATACCCTAAGAGCCAGTTAACACAAACATACTTCATGTTTTGAAGTGTTTTTTTGGAGCAGTCTACATAGTTAGACAAACTTACTATTTTGTCATAGAAGTCTTTGGGCATCTTGGACAGAATATCTACGGCTTCAAGCAGTTCATAAGGATCCACTGCTGCTACTGTTTCCGCCTCATCCTCTCCTGAAAGTGGAAGAGAAAAAGAGATGGCACCAGATCATGACTCTACAACTCAAAAAAATAAAAGTTTGCATGTTAGCCGTTTACTACCTACCATCAGACTGTTCTCCTTGGGCTTGATGCTGTTCAAACTTTTCCTTCAGGTCCTGCTGTGAGCGCAAGAACCTGGTCTGTTTGGGAGCAGATGAAGGCAGCTTCACCCACTCCTCCTCCAGCTCCTTCAGCTGCAGGGACAGAGAAAAACAAGCACTGGTTAGTTTAACTTGATTCTGAAAGGAGAACATTAAAAAGGAGTGCAAGGGTGTGCAATGAAGAGTGTGTCCCACCTGTACAGAGTTAATATTTTGCAGTGGTGGTCTCAGAGCATCTCTAATCCATTTGTAGATCTCAACAGAGAGCAGCTTGACTTCATCTCTCACCGCCTTCTCTCTGGACTCAAACTGCTTGGATAAAATCTTCACTACTGGCTTCAACGTCACTATCTTAGATCCAAACTCACTAGGGGAAGATGATGACAGATCAAGAGGTGACAAATGGTTAGTCATTTATCCGTAGATAGAAGACTGCAATAATATGTTACAGGTATGACTTGTTTGACCTGCAATAATAAAATCAAGCCTATTTTCAAAACAGTAGACTTAGGTTACTTTTGAACTGCGTTTTTGACTTTACTATTACATTTGCATGCTAGCTACAGTATTGTTTGGTTGTTTTATCCTAGTTATTGTCCATGTAGGTGGCCATTATTAGCAAAAGGTTAACAGGCATGTAATAACATTGGGAATGGTCGTTTTATGTTAGCATTAAATTGCTTTAATATCAGAGTAAAAAAAAGAGAAAAAAAAAGAAGAAACTGCAAAACAATGGTGCATTCATAAATGATAAAGAAAGCTAATAGGGCTGTTAACTAAAAAAGTATGTGATCTACATAGCATACTCTTCAAAAGATGTCCCTTACTTTCAGATAGTCTTCAAAGAGTTTAGAGTAACGTTTCTAGTGTGGTCAATCTAACCCGGGAAAGTTGCACTGACCTGAGAGCCTTCCTGAGTGCCTCGAGGCAGGCAACCACTATCTTGGGGTTTTTGTTGTCCAGTCCTTTGAGCAGCTCTTCTTGGACCACCTCAGCCTTTTCTATCTCAATGTACATCAGGCAGATGTCTGTGCCGAGCTCCTTAGCCCGGGCCTTTGGCTGGTTGAACACTTTGGTCACCACGCCCGACACCACCTCACCCGTCGTCCTTTAGCAAAGGGCATTGATAGAAACACAGCCTGTCAGAACACACTGGACATACTTATGGACACAATCTTATTGGTTGCCTTACATGGACTTTTAAAGAGGTCAGTCTGGATTTTATCTTATAAAAAAAGTTATCAATAAACGGGGTAAGATTTTGTCCAGGCAGTCGATGGTGTACAGCCGTTTACATTAAACAGGAAAAGTCAAATTGCAAACAGTTGAAATTACTTTAGAGAGGTGGAATCATTTGAAAAACTGTTCACTGCCATTAAGTCTAAAGTACATTTGCAGATAACTTTTATATCACTAAAGCAGACTATATATATACATATATATATATACACATATATACATATACACACATATATACATATAGACACATATAAATATATATACATACATACACACATATAAACACATATACATATATACACACATATAAACACATATACATATATACACACATATAAACACATATACATATATACATATAAACACATATACATATATACATACATACAAATACATACATATACATACATACATACATATATACATATATATATATACATATACACATACATACATACATATACACATACATACATACATA
>CALSCE010010634.1:1165021-1187179 GCA_943593645.1 Bovichtus variegatus
CTGTTGCCCCCGCGACCCGACCCCGGATAAGCGGTTGAAAATGGATGAATATCCTGCTTACTCCAACACTACTGCTGAACGAATAGCCCTGAAATCAGTTAGCAAAATCGTCCGCGCTACACAAACGGCAGCACTACTCTGTGATCTGTGCTCTTGTTAAAGATTAGGTTGGATTTAGTGTCCAGGTATAGGCCTCAAGGATATGTTACTTTCTATGACTAAAGAAAACCTTTATGGAAACCTATGTAATGTTAATTACCAGACCTTATCACACCTTTTACAAAGTTAGTCATTCCAATGTCCACAACGATGCATTAATCTAAAAGATTAAGTTTTATTAAAGAGATTTAGCAGGGGCAGGGGATTCGCCCTTCCTGCTGGAAGATGGCCATGAGGCCACTGAAGGCTTCGTTCCTCTGAAGTCTTTTGGTTCCGTCAGTTCCAATCTTCCTTTAGCAGAGTGAGCATAGAAAACTCAAGAGTTAAATCAGAATCCAAAGTTGTCTGGCTGTTGGCAATTCCTACTTTTGTGCTCTGTTCAGTAGATCAGTCAACTTGGATAATCTTCTGAGTTTTCTTGGTTGATGGTAGCGAGCTCACATCTCTGGTCTCCACTGGTGTCATGAAGGAAGAGCCCGGTCTCCCTTTGCGTTCGGCCTTTTATTCTCCTTCCTGTTCTTAGTATCGCTCCGGCCGCACCCTCTCTCTATCTCTATTTTCCGGCTCACACTGATTTTTGGCCTTACATGGCGATCAGTTTGTCCGAAATAACACTTCCTTCCCTTAGGGAGATTGTACTTCTTATACTTCTTCTTATTGTACTTCTCTTCTTATATGGCGGTGTTCATTTTAGCCGCTAGTGAACCATCAACACAGTACTTCGCCCTCATGTGGCTATTCCTTTAACCATGACCTACCACTGAATCTAAACTTGACTTTGCTAACTTCATCTCCTGCCTCTAGCCCTCATGGCTATGTCAGTAAATCAATAACAACAGGGTCTGGTTACGGTGTGCACATTCTGTCTGCCACTTTCTCATGTAGCAAGTAAGATGGGTTACAATAGTAGTAATTACAAGTTTGCTTAATTCTAATTTCCTCTTATATATCTGGCACTTTAGCTGCTAAATCCTCCACTATGTTTACCAACTAGTTACCAACTTTGTAACTGCTGTTAGGTGCTGATAAGTGTTTTTTTTCTGCTGCAAACACCCTGCTACAGGGTTGATGAGCCAAACAGTCAACGTGATGTAAAAACCCATACAATAATCTAAAAGAGGCTGAAAAGCTCTGTAGAACAGCAGAGGTGGTTACAATTCTCTGGGAGGATTACTACAAGTGACACCTTTCACATTACACAGAACAATTAACATCATTACACATTTAAGAAATATATATTAATACTGCTTTAAAATCTTCTCTTTTGTCCCTCTTCCTTCAGGAGCATTACCCAGCAAGGCAGAGTTGCTCATTGACCCAGAGATGGACCAGGAACTGGACAAACTGTGAGAGCACACACACACACACACACACACACACAAAATGACTATCATAACAAGCCAACACATTTTAACATGCTTTTATTTTTCTTTATTTTTGGTCTTTTGTCATTTTGTTGTCCTCATTTCTTTACTTTTTTTGGCTTCTACTTCATGTCTTCTTTGCTTTCTTTTTTCCTTTCTTCTTCTATCTTCTTTTCTTCTCTGAATATCTCTGTCCAGAATCGCCCAGATCTCAGTGAGTCCTGGCAGCAACAGCAGTGGCAGTGCGGTGGGGGGGCTGAAGGAGGTGCTGCAGAGGAAGGCCTCCCCCAGGAGGAACATCCACCACAGGAGGAAGATAGAGGTGGAAAGCGATGGCTCCACGGAAGAGACCGACTCCTCTGAAAACTGACCTCTAACCTTTCACCAGTCTGTGACATGTCACCTTCCATCTTAACTCCAAACACACTGTGGCTATATGTTACACGTCAACACTTTCTTGCCCATTATTTGCTATGTAAAGCCACGGACTAATAATGATGATCACACAACAGGGCAAGAGTGTTTGTATTGGTTGGCAGTAATTCTATTTATTTAGCTTGTGGTGAGTAGTATAACCTAGTTAAATATCAACTGTAACCTCCAGTTAATACTCAATGACAAGTATTTACAATTTTCCCTGAAACCCTGTTGTCATTTTGGAAAAGCCTCTGAAACAGCATTGATATCATACCATCATGAAACACCAAAACTCTCCACTAAAGGTTAAACCAGTAAAGTCATTTAGCTGCTCTTCAACAAGAGGAGAGTGATGGGACTCAACTTCAATTATCAGAAACACTTAGTTTTATATTGAGTAACAGAATGTAATATCACCCATTATAAAGAAAGATTGATAGTCCTAATTAATGTAGTCTCATAATTTGAAGGCTGCTACGGAGTTCTGGCCCGGTGTACAGGGACCTGACATTTCATACACACGCAACTCACAGGATCAAGTTCTCTATAAATGAAATGTTTATTCAACTAATAACAACAAAACAAAACTATTAAAACAGAAAGATGAATAAATGAGTACAATGAAACGAGGAACAATTTATGAATGAAAGTGGGCCACGTGTCACCAGGTAGAATCAGTGAGGATATTATCTTTATTTGAAGTTTACCCATTAAATTGACTTTTAATAGATTAATGCACCTGTCAACAGTTGAGAGTTTAAAAAGCACCAGGGAAGCGATATACATTTTAGGGAGATCTTAGTTTGGGTCTAAACCTAATCAATGCTTATTTAATTCCTAATTTCCTCATTAGTAATAGCATCAAGCATCTAATCATTAAAAGGTTCAATAAGGACAGAGAGAGGGGGGGGGGGGGGGGGGGGGTTCTCGTTTCTGCCACTTTGAATGTAATACAATAAGCAAACTATAAAACAGACACATGGCTTTAATATTTGTAAGAGGTAAGAGTCAGGCAGCTGTTCTTCTTCTGCCTCTGTACTGAGGCAGACTGGAGCTACACTGACTCACTATCACCTCTAGAGGAACACGTGGTATTACAGGCTGGACGGAGCAGCTAGCTGTTAGCATGCTAACTTCAGTAGATATCTCTTTAACGTCAACACTGTTACCTCTTCACACTCTGTTCATAATGATAATAATATTCGCTGGTGGGAGTGGTAGCAGGTTCTGTTTGGACATCGGCATTTTGGACAGTTGGCGTCAGTTCTTTGGGCTTGATGCTCTCCGCGCTCTCTGTCAACATGTCGCTGGGTCATCTCACCCCCCCTTTGGCTGGGGGTCCTTGGTGCAGCCTCATCAGGCCTCAGTCGATTCAGAGTGTTTTTCTCAAAGTCTCTTCCTTTCGAGAGTTGCTGAGGCCGGCCTTGTGCAGCAGGGATTCAGTATAGCTGCGGGAGGCCTCTCACGGTGCAGGGGGATGCAGCATTTGCAGTTTCCCATTTGGCAAACAGGAAAAGAGCAGCCGAAGAAGAGCAGCACAAGAAGAATATCAGCAGAAGTAGAGCAGCAGCAGAAGAAGAGCAGCACAAGAGGATCAGCAGAAGTAGAGCAGCAGCAGAAGAAGAGCATGTGTGATTGCCATAAAAAGGGGTGGGGTCGTAAACGTGAGCAGTTTGTAGCTTAACATTGTTCCTTCAGTTTCTGCTAGTCTGTCCTATTACAGAAATCTGAATATTTTGTAATACTTTGTAATAGTTTCAGTCACCAATATCCACTACACTCTGTAGGTGAATGTACAGTATTCCTGTTGCTTTAAATCCTTCCCTTTAAAGGATGGACATTAACACTATAAGTTTCTTGAAGAAAGTAAAAAGTATTTTATAAGTCGCACATTGACTGATGATCCATGTTCTCTATGTCTCAATCACACTGTGTTGAGTGTGAAAGAACAGACTGAACACAATTCTCAAGAAATGATTCTTCCTCTGCCTGCCTGTTCATCACCTACACAGTGAACAGCATTTACAGTGCTACGTTATTTATTACTTTTTCACGCTTAATATGTGAATGTGATATGACACAAATGAATATTCTCACTCACATTGAATAATAAAGACATGACTGAAGCCGGATCTGGACGATTTATGTTTGCCACTGATATTTTATTGGTGTTAAATGGGGTCTTCGAGTGACTTACTATTGCACTTCCATAAAGTTGGGACACACACAAGAGAGTTTAAAAAATGATGCTCACAATGGATGTAGTCCAAGATATCCTGACTTTTAGTCCCTAGTAAGGTTTAAACCCCACAAACTCTGAATTTTACATTTCCAACAAACTAAACCTGAAGTGTGTAACGCAGTCATTCTGTTTTAAAGTGAACTACCAGACTACCTGGATGCCATCACTGTGACCTGATCAGTTTCTCTTTTCAGACTCCAGAACCATAGAACACGTTACACAACTGTTTTTACAGTAGAACCAACCAGGACAAGTTATCTCTATATGTAAAACCATTGCAGAGTGATTTTCCCATGTCTCTATGATACTGCATGAATGCTTTCTGGCTATTTTTATGTTGTTAATTACAACTTATTTAGTTGGTTGATAGACTGAGGCGGATATTTTTTATGGCTCTACCATATAATAAGAAGAGAAGTCTTATTAGGCAAAATAGGATGGTGAATATTAGTATGTCTCAGACTGCACAATTTTTTTTATTATATAGTCTGCCTATATAAATATGAAAATATGCACTTCAACATGTTAATACATATTACATGTGTTTATAGTTTCATTGTTGAAATGTTATCCTTTATGGTTTTTTTTCAAACTCTTTTTAATGTTATTCTAATTGTCTCTAGACACTATCCTCCATCACACCCTAGAGTATGCCACCCACACATTTCACTACAACACATTGAAAATATGAGTGAGCAATAACTCAAGTTTAGCCTTCCAATGTATTCTTACATGCCAGTAGGTCTGAAAGCTGTACTCAAATCCAGTTAGAAATCATAAATGAAAATGTGGTTAACATACTTATATATTCTATAAAACAAAGGTCCTTTGGTTCCTACTAAAGGAAATGTATTCTAAGTGCAGTTGTAAATGTGATTTATTGACAAGAATAACCATCAGTATCACCAGTCTGTGCATCATCTGTGTCTCTTAATTTTACAACATCGATATCATGCGGCGTTACACCCAGGTTTTGGTCAAACCAACAGCATACAACGATAACTCCTATACAAACATACATACATAGAGTATCTATACAGGATATATCTATATTGATGAGTCATGTACAGTAGATCCCCATGGTGTTAGAATCACTATAGTGGAATACATAGAAAGGACACTTTCTGGTGGATCAGACAACTCCTATGGTGCACCTCGGATGGCTGCCATGGAAATGAACATGCTGTGGTCAGTACACTACATAAGGACTTTAAAATAGATTTTTCCTTTCTTCCAGGTTGCCATTGATTTTCATTCACGTTAGTGTGCTCCTGTATGAAAAAACAACTGGGACTTGAAACTTGAAATTTGTTATCAATCATAATGAACTTCTCGTCTGCTTCTATTTTGACAACGTAAAACTATTGTTGCATAATTGAAATATTTCCGTACAGTTCTGAAATGTGTTGTAATTAGGACAATGGCTGTCTAAAACGCAAGCAATGGGATTTTTAGTCATTAAGGGTTCAGATGACACAGGTTTTTTTAAACCAATATTTTCAGACATAAGCTGCATTCCTTAAAATGTCTTTAACCATTTTCATACCAAAGTATTCAAGTGTTTAGAATGTTTTCCTGCATTCTTATCCTCCCCAGGCTACAAAGGCAGCAGGATCATGGGACAAAATCTTCTCCACAAAAATATCAGCTAACATTAATACTGCTGGTAGTAATGCTGACTATAATCCTAATAATACATTATATTCACACATAGTTCCCACCAACATGTTGCATTAAATAATCTTAGATTAACGTGTTTGCATTAAAAAGGGATGTTACATTAACCAGTTCTACAGTAAATATGTAATCAGTCAAACAGACAGACTGACTGAGGGACAACAAGAGCTCCATATACCAGTTAAGCCCGTGTTTGTCTAATATCAGCTCTCTTCAGTCCCAGTAACATTATTTAACATTCCATGGCAGCCATCTTAGGTGTACCAAGTCATATCCAGCTACAAGACTATACTCATCTGAATGAGACTGGCTGTTGTATACATTTAGATTCTGTGATTGGAGACATCTGAAGTCAACAGTTAATACAGAGGACAGTTATTATCACTACACCAGAACAAAATAGGCACTGTTTTTTTAAACATAAAACATTTCAGGCTACATTTCCATTGACTTTACGTGCTCAAATCTGTGTATACCATATAGTTCAACTGCTTGTGCAGATGTATTCTGATTGACTGGTCCAAATGTTCACATCCTGGATCTTAAAGCTGCTTTCATTTATTTTTAGGCCACTGGGGGGCAGCAGGACAAGCTGAAAACACAACTTTGCCCGACTATAAAAGCTGTCATGGCAAGCAAATGTTAGTATTATTTAGTCATATTCAGATGGCCTGATGAATGTAAATCCATTATTCACTTTCTTCTGTTTTGGTCTCCGCCAACTCTTGAGAGGTTTTTTAGCTGCAAAATGCTATTCTATGTTCACCTGCTAGTCATCAACTTTGTCTGCCTGTTCGGTACTCGTGTACAGCGAGTTATCAAAACCTTCTAGTTGAAAATAGCTGCCCGCTGCTTCTTAAACAAGGTTGATGGGAGCATAGTTTGCCTGCTAGAAAAGCAAAGCAATGAGCTAAAGAGGCTGAACATCTTCATAGAGCTGAGGGTAACTGCATTGTTGGTCATAATTGTCAGTGGATTCATCACTATTATTGATCCTTTTACATTGCACATTGTCATTTGATCCAAGGTTGTAAAAACACATGTTGATTGGTGCAGCTTTAAGCCTGGAGCTTATATTCTAATATATATATACTGCTTGGAAATGAATCCTCCTTTTTTAGATAACCAAGTCAGATTGTGGGTCAGTTTGTGAAGGTAAATCTTCAAAAGCCAAGTTCAGTATTTCCTTTTAAATATATCTAAGCTAAAGAAACTGGAAACACATTTGATGTCTGAATGAAAAGTCAGTATTTCCACGCTGACTTCACCCCAACTTTGGTCTTAGATTTGAGCAAGCAATGCAAAATAAGTCTGAGCTGAAAGTAAAGTGGAAAGACATGGACATGACTGCACAGTGATCCACCGTCCCACCAGTCTGTCCTTTGCAAACATACTAAATTGCACAGCGTCACTTGGGCCTTGTTATTACACAGAGTTAAAGGAAAAATATGTCATCGGTCAACCAGAGAAACCCTGCATAGAGGGTTTGTGGTTGGAACCACATTTGGAAGAAAAGTAACATCAAGCAGCAAAGAGAGAAATGAGGCACCTAAACAGCATCCCCTAAGGTCTTCAGCAGTAGATTGTCGAGTCGGGGGGGTTAAAATAAAGAATTATACTTATATATTTTTTGGAAACATCAGTCTGTCCTCATCTGTGCAAAGAAACAAGCAGGTCCATTTGTTTATTGTATGTTCCTTCAAAGCACTGCCTGTAAACTGTTGCTAATAAGAAGCATTTATTTACTGTAGAGTCAGGATGAAGCTAATTTAACGACAGAAAACCCTCCTTTCACAAACGTACAGTCTTGCTTTGTTCTAAAACTCTCATATATTAAGTGATTGTTTGTGGTTAGCATAGCTCCCTTCAGGCAGTTGACCCGGGTTTGATTCCAGGTCAATTTATGCAGCAACATCTGTTCAATTGAAATGCTTCTCTCACCTGGAACTGGTTTGACATAAATTGACACTGAAGTTCAAACTCAAGATCACATGAATTTACATGAAAATATCTGTAACTGGAATTCTAGGTTGTTGACTCCAACACCCAGCTACTTTTTTACCCAAGTACTCAACATAGAATTTCATTTATGTAAATAAGTAAGGGAGATGCTACTTTGCCAACTACTTAAATTAATTCATACTTTAATCCCGAAATGTGCAAGAGCTCTATTTACATTTTTAGTCACCATACTGGTCATACTTTAACATAGAAATTTAGATGTTTTCAAACTGGAATTAATGATTTAGAATGCATTTAGTCTGCTTAACATTTAACCACAATATGAGTACAAACCAGTCGCTAGAAGTAAAAATAGGCTATGATGATGTTTGTCGTACACTATACAAACTACAACTCAAGCTACAGATACAGATACTTTTCATCCAAGTGTATTTATCATGCTGTGCCATGAAATGTGACAATACATTAAGTAAGTAGTGTTGTAAGGAACCTTCTTTGAATTGATCAGTTAGTTTATGAAAAGTTTAAAATAATGAAAATGGCTAACAATAAGTTCCCAGATCCCAAGGTGATGTCTTCAAAAAAAATTCTTGTCTGACTAACAGTCCGAAAATGCAAACATATTCAATTTCCAATTACATGAAAGAGGAAAACAGGAAATCCTCTCATTTCAGAAGCTGCAACCATCAAATGTAGTATCAGTATGTCGTTCCAACATTTTTTCCAGACTAAAATATCTTGACAAATATTGGATAGACTGTCATGAAATCTTTAACAGACATTCATGTTCCCTACAAGATGAACTGTAACAGCTTTGGTGACATCCCCATCAGCTTTAGCTGTACTTTGTGTTTAATGTTCATTTACAAATGTTAGTTGCTGACATGGTAAACATTACCTGCTAAACATTGTCATTGTGCGCATGTTAGCATGCAGAAACGAGCATTTATAGGAGCCGCTGTGTATAAATACACAGAGCTGCTAACATGACTGATAACTGATTCATGAGGGTTCATCAATGACCAAAACTGTCACTTATAAATGAGTATTCATTTTAGCAAGTTCACAAATTTATGATATAAACATTCTGTCATTAAATTAAGTCCACAGTCCTGAAGGCTATCTGTATGATTTTACATCCAATATCTACCTGTAGTTACACATAAGTCATTTTAACCCATACAATATATCAATTTCAGATATCTGTCTTTGAATTTGGGATACATTTGTTCTCAGGGTACGGAACATCTCATGTGATCCTATCAGACCATAGAGGTATTTATATTGTGACCAAAGAAAGGAAAAGCTGGCTGTATCACAGGATGCAGGTAAGAAAAGAAATCCACCATGCAAGTACTCTGACGAGGATAAATCAGTGGTCCAGTTTGCTGTGTAAGACCAGGCTTACATGCACATAGTGAGTATTCAGTACTTAGTGTGGAAGGGGAGAGGTGTTATTCAATGAAGATGTCTTCAGTGGGACAGGAGTAGCCAATGTGTTCCCTGTAATACTGTTGGAATGCCCTCCTGTGGGACACCAGAGAAGATATTCAGAAAATGAAATGACAATACAGTTATAACGAAGCAGAACAGATGATAGCACACATTTGTTCAGTTATTATAATCTCTCTGGTTTGGATAGAGCCCAGCTCTGTGTATCCACAAGAGTAATGGCCAAATGATGATATGAGGTGTGTCACTTTGGTACAGAGCAAGATATCTTCACAACTACTGTCAGACTGACATGAAATTAGTTGGAGGGTTTTATGTTGTCCTAAAAAGTGTTGAGATCCTTTACTTAAAGGTGGAGTCAGCGATTGTGGGGAAAGATTGTTGATATTTGAACTCAACACCCTAACATACACCCCCCACAGACAGCTCCCACTGCCTTCTATGTCCAGTGCATAAGCATAAGCATAAGCTGTTGCTGTTGCTGTTTGGCTGGACTGCTGTGGCTTTGTCTGAGCCACATATTTAGTTTTCCATTTACAGAGCCACGGCTGTGTATGAACACCAGATTTCTTCTCAGCGCACACACTGAATGCAACCCTGTCTAAACTGCATTCATAATCATTCTCAATTTTCTCCTGGATTATGGCTATACTTTGAAACACGATGGTAACAATGTGAATTGAAACAGAAAGAAACAAAACTACTTGGTTAAGTTTTGTTAAAGATCATGGTTTGGCCTAAAATAAGTGCTTTATTGAAGTTACGGACATAATCTTTGAAAGAAAAGTCAACGCTGACCTTTGGTTTCACGCAGGACACACACAGCGGTCTCCTGGGTGAAAGTCTTGTGTTTGTTTGACCCATCCATCCACCTCAATCTCTTCCTTATGCAGACTTCCGTGGACTATAATTAGAAATGTATTTGTGATACGTCACAAACAAACGAAATCCGGGACAAAATACGTCCCTCAAAATGTAATTGGGAATGTGACTTTTAGGTTAGTCAGCTGCAGACCGTGAGGAGATAGTTGCTGAGTTTGACAAAAGGTGTATTGGATTAGAATCTGAGTCGACCTTTAAGTAAACGTAGCAATAGCCCAACATAAAATATTCCTTTACATTAAAAGTCCTGCATTTGAAATGTTATTGAAGTAAGTATTATGAGCAAATCAAAAGTATTTATTGAGCAGAAAGTTGTTGTTGAGTACAGAGTTTTATGTTGTTAAAAACATCTGCTCATTGATAATAATGCATTAAGACAAGGGCAGCATAATGCTGCACCTAGTCAAGATTGATTGAACTACTTTCTCGAAAATGGTACCTCAAAATTGTACTTAAGGTACCCTTAGGAGTCCTTGAGTAATTGCAATTAGTTACTTTCCACCACTGAGCAAATATCCAATAGTAAAATGTATGTGTAGAATATACAACAGAGATAGAATAAATACATATGTCTTACCCGACAGACTCGGCCAGAGGATGTAATGTTGTCTCTGACACCATCACATGACAGGCAAAGCGCTGTTGGTCAGGGTGTTTGGTGATTAGACCAAAATACCTGCAGTGCAATAATCCGAAATACTCAGGGAACATACAGTTCAGAGGTTTATTCACACAGATCTGTGGAGGCAAACCTGCTGTAGTAGACAAAGCACTAAGCCTACTCTTCACATCAAAATGTAAAATGTAAAAATGTATCAAATGTAATGACACGTAACAGACTGGGAGAATAGGTACACTTTAATATAGTTTAATACATTTCTCATGCAAGTGTGGGAATTGATTCAATCAAATAATGCTTTAGATAGTCAGACTCACTTGCTGTGTTTTGGATGACAGCCACAGAACGAGATGTTCTTCAACTGGAAGAAATGGAAACACTGGTCTCCCTGACAGGGACGGACAAACACAGAGAAATATAAAGTTTTAATGATTTAAGTCCAAATTTCCCACCTGCAATATTCTTTCACATTGGCAGAGTACACATCACCATCACCTTCTTTGAGTAGTTTGTAGTTACTGCTGCTTGCCAGTACAGAGCGCTTTACACCTAACTACAGCAGGGGATCATTCCAACATGATTATTAATTGCTGCAGGTTTTCCATCAGCTGGATTTGAAAAGTGTGACACTCAAGAAGGAAGGAAGGTATGTAGATACAGTAGTGAACGTACCCTATGAGCAGAGTGACACTGGTCTTGGACACTGATCTTCACACCCCTCACACTGACCTCCAGCACACAGGCTGAAGGAGGCTGACCCACTAACCGCCTGTTACACACCACCTGTTAAAACAGACAAGCAGCACATCAGTCATCAAACACACCTGGGGAGCTTCGACTACCAGCACCAGGGCTGTTTTTTTGGATCGTCAGTTAGGTGAGAAGAGAAAGAGTTTTTCAAGAACCCAAATAACCAAAATATAGGGATAATAATAAATATTACCCTTAGCCTATAGCAGAAGTACTGAGCCCTGTCATGTGAAGGAGTAACAGCATCTCAGCTTTATCCTGGAAGTTTTTTGGAATTGTCACTCACTTTTCCCGGGGAAATGACCTTTTAACTGTAGAATTACTTTGCCTCGCTATATTTGTATTTTTCGGTGCTGTGTCCGCCATTTTCATAGCTTCCTCTTGGATGCCTGCTTACAATTTGGCACCTGGTTGCTACATTCTGATAATGGTTCACACCCAGAAACGTAACAAACACAGCAACATTAAAAGAAAAGAGAAAATACAAGTAAAGGGCAGGATCTCTGCAGATCCACACACTTCTAGTGGGTAGTGTGGTGTATGAGTCTATACATTGTTTTTTTTTCGGAAAATCCTATTGACTGTGCCTTTCATTTAACCAAAAATGTATGTGTGATAAATTAGTGCTTCTAAAGATACTCAATAATTAGAAAGCTTTATGCTACTAAATAATTTAGACGTTTATCTGAAGTCTGACCATTAAGCCATATTTAAAGTCTGACTTTGTGAAACCGGTCCCAGTATCATCCTGTCCTGTTGCTTCAGTCCTTATCAGTACATCTTAAATAATCTCAGTAGAACCACATTATTGGTGTTTCTCTAGACATCGTGGTTGCCTGTTTGTTATCTACTGATTTATTTTGCAGTCACTAACCTAACTCAAACAAAGTAGAATAACAGAGAAAATATGATTTACTGACTGCATTTCTTTTTAGTAGTTTTGCATGTTTACACCCCTAATATTAATGGCATACACTTGACGTTTGGAGCTATTGTGTTTTGCAGGCTAAGCAATTTAGCAAGAAATAATAATCACCTACTCCATATTCAGAACTCCTTCTTGAGCTAATTTCACGACATAATCGTTTTTTCACAAAGCAAGGTAAAACATGATGTGAAAAGAGAGAATGTGTGTCTTTACAAACTAAGCCCGGAACTAAAGTGTGCTGCAATGTTCTTAAAAAGGATTAGGACCCAGTGAAGGATTTAGAGGAAACACAGTGATTACAGCTGCAACAAGTACAACTTTCCACTTATATAAAATGCCGGATTCTAGTCAGTTAAAGGGTCAGTTCACCCAAATATCACATAGTTTTGGTTTCATTTGTCTTGGCTTTGAGATTTCAGAAAATGAAAACAATGAAAATGTTAATGTGGTTCATTGTTCCACCTGTGACTGCACGTGCACCACAGACTGAGCCAGAGAGGAGGGTTTAGCAGAGATTCTTTGGTGGCCCACTTAGCTTCTGAAAGCGCTTCCTTGCTCGCAATCTTGTCATTTCAGTTTGGTAGTTTTCTGTCATTCTGTCTACCTTTAAAAAAATAAATACAATTAATTTACCAAGCACTTACTTGGACAAGGGATCAAGTTTGTAGGAAGTGTGCTCAGGAGCCATGTTTCAGATGTCCACTCAATATGCTCAACCTGGAAGTCCCGTCCTCACCCATTTTCTACTAAATAACTTTCATTTTTGGAGAGGTTATAATAATAATAATAATAATAATAATAATAATAACAATAATAATAATAATAAGTAGTAGTTAATACAACTGTGCTCCTAGTAAATAGGTATACATATATATATATATATATATACACACTTGGGAGCAGACTGATTCCAAAACAAACAGACGGACACGCTGCCCTGACATATCATCACCTTATGAAGTTGTTATGGCTAACATGATTTACACATTTAGCTGAGACCGAACAATATTTTTCATCTTATTTTCCATTCATTTGGCATTTCATGATCTTATTCTATGTCTATTTTCACTTATTGAAAGGCACTTTGTGCTGCATTTCTTTTATTAAAGGTGCTATATAAATAAAGTTTATCACTATTGTTATTATAAAAAAAACACTTTTAATCAAGTGGTAAAATAATTACCAATATTATACTTACAGAATATTAAAAATGTAAAAAGACAGACTCAAAAGCATTAATACTTTCCTGCAATTAGCGTTTATTTAGTTGTTATGCCATGTGATGATCACCAGCTGGAGGTTGTTCGCTTTATTTACCACCATATCACAAAAAATCCTTTGATGGTGTGGTTCTGTTGTACACTGTCTGTACGTACCTTCTGCATCGCAGCACAAAGCATGTCGTTGCCTTTGTGAATGGGGACCTGAACTGAACCCAGGAATCGCACCAGGAACTTCTCTATCCAGCCATCTTTCGTGACTCCGAAGGAGAAGAAAGAAACATCTCTCATTATGACATGTTGTTGATGATGGTGGTGATATGCGGAAGTATTGAGAGGAAAGCGAGAAAACAAATCCTTAGATACAATTTTCAAGTCTGATCTAAATTGTTTTCTCCTCTGTGTTTATGACTTAAGAACAGGAGAAAAAAAAAGTTTTCAGGATCCTTTTACTCACTTTTCATCTGTGAAAACAGGAGAAAAAAAGTGTTTGTTGTAGTAATACTCATGGTCTAAATAGGACTAAAAGCTTTAATGTTTTCTCCATGCTCTATGTAAACATATTGTGTGTCAGCAAGTTATGTAACTTTATGGCCATGTCTTACCATTGGCTAGAAATGTATTTTATTCGTCACTAATCTGCCAATTTACACAAAGCAATTTAGATCAGTCTTAAATGGATCACCAGATGGGCTTTTCTAATTTGCCTCTCTGGTATTCTGTTTTTACATTCCAGTTTTTTGCAATGTACCTTGGTTAATATCTTTGGCCAGCCTGACAGCATAGAAGGCGGGGAAGATACCGGTAGCTCCAGTCCTCATGTTGTACCCCTGACACCACAGGTCCTCAGACTGGTTCAGCATCAACACTGGATCATCTGTCTCTAGGTACAACTCATCTGCATGACGAGGGACAAACCTAAAAACAGGCGTAAAAAATGTACAGAATTCAGTCTGTGTGTTGATTTGGACATGTCACAATTAGTTTGTGCATGTTCATATGTCATATGTCTTGTTCATATCATACCTGTAGGCTGCTCTGTGGCTCTGTTGTCTCTCCACTCCATCCAAAACACAGGAGAACACGCCAAATGACCCAGCACCTGAATGATACAGCATTGATGTTACACTCACAATCTACAGCCTGAGAATGAGTGGGCTGAAAGTCACACATAGACTACACCATTTTCATTTTTATGATTATCTTAATTCTCTTAAAATTGAAAAAAGACTTTATAATCCCATACAAATTTAACACAGAGTAACTTTAAGTAAACACTTTACTGTCATTAATTGGCCAGCAAATGTAGCCTGGTCCCATACCTGTTATATGTATGTACAATATAAGTACCGCTTATATTGTTTCCAATTTTATTAAACACATCCATACTGTTTCATTGTTTCAATGTTTAATTTCTCTTCAACTGATATTTTTCTTATATTATATATTATGCATAAATTGATATACTCACAGAAGCCTAAATATTAATTTCAAAATCATTTCTTATTCAAACATATGTCCAATACTTGGACAATATACAAACCAGTGGCGCTGTAATGACTGTTGTTGTTGGAAAACAGGTTGAGGAACTTCTTACTTCTGGACGCGACGGCCTTTCCTCCGTTAGACTCTTCTTCCTCTGACGTTGTGGTTGATGTTACCTTGGACTGCTTACAGGTCCTTGCCACTACTTCCCTCCTCCTCTTCACCTCCTCCTCCCTCCTCCTCTTCACATCCTCTTCTCTCCTCTTCTTCGTGTCATCTTCCTCCTTTCTTCTCTTTTCCTCCTCTTTCCTCCTCTCTTGGAGCAGAAAACAAGGGAAAGTAAAACTACTAGCATCGAGAAACAAGAACCGAGGAACCGTGCAAACAGATGGTGGAGGTTTGATTTTAATTTCACCTGCACAATCATCTCGTACAAAGTGTGGTGCTCATACGTGACACATGTTCAATGGTGTCCCCTCTCCAACGCCCCAGCCCGGCCTCGCTGCTTGTGTTAATATATTTATTATGATTGTGATTATTACATTACATAATGATGATAGTGATAATATTATTGTTTTATTATGTTGTTATTATTATATTGAGTCTGCTGTTACATCATATATGTATTCTCACTCCACCATTAAATCTCTCTTTGCACCTTTATCCACCTGCTCACACATGATCATCGTCACTGCTCCATGTAATGTTGTTGTCTGTATGTCTGTCCATTATGTCTACCTTATTTACCTTCTATGTATACATGTAACTCTTTTATTTTGTCACATGATTACACCAATAAAAAACAAACAAAAAACAAAACAAAAAAACCTGCAACTTACAGAACAAATGAACAAAAACAGTGAAAGCACGAGCGGAGCTTGCTAGCTTTTTTCACTTATTTGTCTTTACATGATAGCTTCACCATATGTTTAGTTTAGGGCTGCAACTAATAATTATTTTAATATCAATTAATCTTCCAATCATTTAGTCAATTAATCAATTAAATGTTTGTTATATAAAATGTGAATTTTTTCTTTTGTGAAAATGTCCTTAACAGTTCCTCAAAGTCCAAAACTCTCTCTCTACATATATATATAAGATATTCAGTTTCATATTATACAAAACAGAGAAAAGCAGGAAATCTCCATATTTGACATGCTGAAAAAAGACTTTTCTTGTATTTCTGTTGATCGACTAACCGATTAGTCGACTAAGTGCTGCGGCTCTAGTTTAGTTTTTGTATGTTAGTACACTGAGAGCCACGTGAAACCGGAGTCCAGTTCCTTGTGTGTTAAATAAAGCTGATTCTGATTCTTAGTTTAGATATCTCTTACTATAAACTATTACAGCAGCTTCCTTTAAATCAGTAAATAGTTTTAAAAGCCTGAACATTGCAATAAGATGAGATAAGATAGAACCTTATTTATCCCGAGGGAAGTTGTTGGTGCACTCACACACCAGTCATATTAAAGTTACACTGCATGCATGCAAAGGAATATTAGTTTAGGAGATCAACTAAACTAAGCTAAAAGCTAAAGCTGCCATGGGAATGTTGGCTGTATTTCATATTCATATGGGTCTTTCCACATTGTTACGCTATTGTTATAGTGTAACATGAGACAGTTTATAAATCTTCAGCCCAAGTTTGAACAGTTTCAAGTATTTGAATTGAAGTATTTTCATTAAAGCCCCCTTTACACATGCGCTACAACTCTGAAATGACGCAGAGGAGCTGTATGAGAGAACGCATACAGTATGTCTGATTCATTGGGAGTGGTCATCTCATGAACTTTACCCTGCCGGCTCCCTGGTACTAAGTCTGTGTGATGTCCAATGATAATTCATAGCGAGTGAGCAGGCATGTTAATGACGTTTTCAATTGGAACTGGTGTGAAACCATAAGACAACAAACATCCGATGGTGAAGAAGATGAGACATTCACATGAAAAGGCAAACGAAAATGTCTAACTGGAGCGATGACGATATATGGGAACTTCTGTCGGTTAGGGCCGACGGCAGGGCAGGGCAGACAAATTTAAGGAACGGCAAGATACTCTGGTGTTTACGTGTGATCTGCGTCATGTAAGTGAGAGGGCTGAAGTTGTGTGCTACATGTGTGAAAGTTCACATGAATTGGTCTGACTCTTGGATCCAGAGCTGAACATCTGTGAATGTTTATGGCACCCTGTATGTCTGCCTAAATGCTGGCTTGTGTTGAAAGCAAAGACTAGAGAACACTTTCAAAATGCAGTCCATTTACCATTTACATAAGATGTCTTATAACATGAAACTTGCTGAGAACATTCATGCTCCCAAATGTATGAACCCTTTCATTTGATGAATTTACCCCATGAACTTGTCCAAATCATGATTCTGCTTTGTGACAAAAGTGAGCGCAGCCATGTTAAAACTGAATCCGTATCATTACCTTGCTTTGTTGCTTCCTCTCTCCTCTTTCTCTCCTCCTCATACTCTGGGTCTTCCTCCTCATTGGCTGACTGATAGACCGTCTCTGTATCACTGTCGTTATTGTGCTCATTGTAACCGTGCAAGCAGTCCTTGAGGCTGACCAGCTCCAATTTAGCATGCTCATCGACCACCAGTGTGTATTTAACAGAGTCATAATTTAACCCTGCTGCAGATTCACTCTTTGGTACAGTCTGAGCAGCCGCACGATCTCCCTGAGTGACAGAGTCGGTGCCATCCACCTCAGTCTTATTGTCATCTTTTCCACCCCGTGCGTGCACCTCCGACTTGGTACAGTCCATCTCTGTTCTATTACATTGGGTTGGACCATTCTGGACATTGACACAGGGAGTCGGCTCTCCCTCTCCCTCTTCTTCACTGATGACAGGGTTGGTTCGGTGGGATAGAGAGGGATGCAGGGGCCCTGGTGGGGGGCCCTCGGTGTCTGAGCTGAGGGACATTCTGTTTGAACCCCCCTCACTGCTGGACCTGGAGAGGATAGGCGGGTTGTCTTGGGTCCTGTCATGGTTTTGGCCTAAAAACACAAAATATGGACAGGGGTTAGAAGCAAGATATGAAATGTGGTCTAAGTTATCTATGAACCCCTTCACATATGTTACATAACTTAAAGGAATACTTCACCCCCAAAATGACACATTTGTATATCGACCACTCACCCCGTGTTACTTTGAATTCTTGAAGAAAACAACAAAACAATATCAAAACATCTTTTTACAAATTCTCGCACAACTCGTGCAGTACAAGCCACGTGTCATTTATCCAGTTGTATGCTCACTACTTCACAAACACCTGCATTTTCACTGAAACCTCGCTGTTTAAAACACTTCCGCATAAGCAGTACTCGCATGGACGAGACGAGACTGTTTATGCGGAAGTGTTTTAAATAGTGAGGTTTTAGTGAACATACGAGCATACAACGGGAGAAATGAGACTTGGATTATATTGCGTGAGCTTTGTGAGAGTTTGTTAATTGATACTTGGATATAGTTTTACTGTTGTTAAACACGGCCGAAATTTATTTCAAATCATCAAGAATTTTCCGTGTTTTTTGATATTCATTCAATGTGGAGACATGTGAGAAAAACGTTTTCTTCAAGAATTAAAGGTAACAGGGTGAGGAATTGATATACAGATGATCTTTTCTTTTTCATTCAACATATACTATAACATATATAATTAGATTAGATGTACTTTCATGTTGCAGCATGTTATAGATATTAAAAAGAACCAACTTGTACTATTTAACAGAATACAAGCAGAAATGTCACATCCCTTCTCAGGGTCTTTATTCTGCCCTTAAGAGAGGCACCGACCCCCCAGGTGCAGGGCCAGTAGTGATTGTAATCAGAGTATATGGTCAATGTGGAGACCTATATCAGAGCCCGTCTGTCGGCTCTTTACAGCTGCCCCAATTATGTTAAAATTAATTCATATTAACAATGGATCAAACATCTATTTAGAATATTTAGAATCCAAATTGATCTATGTCAGCTGGATGTGTAAATAGGCAATAGATTGCTAAAACACCCCCCACAATAATTTTACAAGAATGTTAAGTTCAGTTTGTTAGGCGACCCCCAAGGTGCCAATTGTTTTGTTAAATAGGCTAACGCAACTTTAAAACTAAATAACAGATAAGCCATAAGTAGGAAGCGTACACCTCTCCTCCTCCCTTCACTGGTTACCAGTGACTGCCCCAATCTGCTTCAAGACCCTGGTGCTGGCCTACAGGCTGTGAATGGATCAGATCCTTCCTACATCAAGGCCACGGTCAAACCACACACCCCAGCTAGCTCACTTCACTCTGCAACGGCCAATCAGCTCGTTACTCCCTCACTGTGAGTGGGACCCAGATCTCCTTCAAACAAAACCATCTGTTTGCTATCCTAAATCTAAAATGGTGGCACAAGCTCCCCATTGATGTCAGGTCAGCAGATATATATATGATATATCTCACATATTCCGTCGCAGACTGAAAACCCACCTGTTTAAACTGCACCTCGGTCAATAAAAAAAGAATAACAATAATTTTAAGCTAATGGTTGAATTTGTATTCTATTGTTTCTCTATGTTGCACTTACATTGGTTTGTTTTATTTGAAGCTATTGTTCTACACTTGTATGATTTCACCTATTTGAAGCTTATATACTTGTAAGATTCTCGCTGTTTGGAGTCGTATCCTCATGATTGTTTGCACTTATTAGAATTCAACCATTAGCTTCAAATAAGCCAACCAAGTGCAAAAGTACAACAATTATTATTATTATTTTTTTTTATTGACCGAGGTGCAGTTGAAACATTTGGGTTTTCAGTCTGCGACTGATGGTGTGAAGACTTTTAGCTGGCGTGACATCAATGGGGAGCTCGTTCCACCATTTAGGGGCCAGGATGGCAAACAGATTTTATAATATAAAAACTCTATACCATGAACATTGCGTTTTGTTTCCTTCATTTTACGGGTTGCATAGTTTCTGTATAGTGCTCTTTGTTGGAGATAATGTTAAAACACTAATAAGATTATAGTTTTTCTTGAAACTTGACATGTTTGATTGTTATGGGAAAATAAAGCCATAAAACAAAGAGGACTGCTGTCATCTGCATTTAGCAAAACACACCTTTATAACACATGTACATATACAAAACATCTGTTGATTGAACTTTTTTGATCCCTCCTTTTCAAATAATACATCTCACAATGAAAACTGCACAGAGTGACAGACTTACCCCTACTCTAAGTCATACTAACCTCTCTTTGGCAAAAAATTAAAGTTACAGCAGCCACCACCCTGCACTCTTAAGGTGGGCTCAGTACCTTGGTCTTGGGTCTTGTCCTGGTTTCTTGGTGCTACAGGCGTGCGTGGGACCACCATGGCTGTCAGATAAACTTCCTGGTTAGACAGTATGTCATTTGGTTTGAATCCTCCTCCTCTGTTGACCCCTTTAGCACCTACTTTTCCTTTCCCATCAGCCCCCCGGCTTTTCAGTCCATTTGCTTCTCTTGGCCTCTGATGTGCATTTCTCTCTTTCTCCTTCCCCTTGGACTCCTCACACAGTCTTCCTCCTCTTCTTTCTTCCTTCCCTGCTGTCCCTCCATCCTTTCCTCTGATGTCCCCCAGGCTCCTCTCTCTCATCGCTGTTGCTCCTCTTCCTCCTCTCCTCTGACTCCTCTGTGTGCTGGAGGACTGCATGTGTGTGGCCCCTGACGCCTGTCTCTCGCGCAGTCGAGCGCGTGTATCTGCGGTGGTGGCAGCAGCCTGAGTGTTGGCTCTGCTGTTCGCTCCATTGGCTGTGGGTGGTTTTGGGGCTGGGCGGCGCGTGTTGTTCCGAACTTTGTCCTCCGCTTTTGGTTGGATATCCGGTGGTGTTAGATCCCCTTAACAAACACGAGAACAAACAAAAGTATCAGATTATTTATTAGGCAACCAGATGTATACGGACTGGAGGGATTATGAAAGTGGCCTACAGTAATCACTTTATCTTGGATAAATCAGAGTTACAGGAACTGAGGGGAAATCCCTCGAGTCGTTTCAAATATTTCAAGGACATTTTCACTTTATTTTGAGGATTTGTTCTCACTCTTGTACTGTCCTGCATGGACATCACTTTAATAGTGCAGCAGGTAAATGTGGGAGTAAAACTGCTGGGTATCTTATCCTATAGTAATATATCATACGTTTTTTGTTGATTTTGGTTTAATCGGAATCTGCAAGTAACTAAAGTTCTGTAGGAAAAAGTACAATATTGGCCTAAAATATGTTGTGGAGTAGAGGTAGTAAAAGTAAAGTACAAGTACTTCAAAATTTAACTGAAGTAAAGTACTTAAGTTTATGTACTCAGTTACATTCCACCATTGAGCAATTCAAACCCGTTTCCTCAAAAGCATGAACAAAATATTTCCCAAAAGTGAGACTGTGTCTTCTGACTTTGGCATCGACAGCTTTTCAAAGTCTCAGGACAAAGTGACCTTACTATTCTATCCATGGTGGAGGATGTTGCATCCAAGATGAGATTACACAGATCCTACTGCTGAGTTTGCTGCCAAGAAAGTAAGGGACAGGACTGTTTAGGGAAGGTGCAATGCTGTTGTAGCACATAATAGTGTGAAATGAAAACACACACACATACACTTATGCAGCAGAGATGAAAATGGTATCGTCTTACAGGAGACATGACATGCTCATTTTCAGGTTCATAATTGTATATTGGTTTTCTACTAGAACATGTTTGCATGCTTTAATGTAAAAAAAACAAAAAAACATGTCCATCTGAATTACCTGTATTCACCCTCTGTCTGAAATAATATGTCCTCTTTAATATCGTTTTGGGTTTGTTATGTTTTGTTACCTGTAATATGTGGGGAGGAGGAGCGGGAGTCCTTCCAGCTGTCCTTCTTGCCCAAAGAGTTGTTGTTGATGGAGTCCTTGATAGAGTTAATGAAACAAAGCAGCAGTGTAAGAGCAAAAACCAACACACACACACACACACACACACACACACACACACACACACACACA
>CALSCE010010634.1:1288032-1310419 GCA_943593645.1 Bovichtus variegatus
CCGACCCCGGATAAGCGGTTGAAGATGGATGGATGGATGGATGGATCTCTCTCTTCTAGTGTTGATATATTTACTGTGTATTTTTTACTCCTGTGTCTGTCTGTCTGTCAGTTCATTAGAGCAGACCGCTGTAACTCTGAGAGTCTAAATATCTCTGCTATCTTCTAATCTCCACATGGAGTTTAGATATCTGTGTTTCCTGTGTCCCTGGGGGCTGTACGCTCCGTGTAACGTTATGTTCTGATAGTTTGTATGTTGGCTTGGGTCCAGGCAGCAGAGACATAGTACTAACATGGTACTGCTTCCCTGGAGGAGAGTTTGCTGCAGTGAATACCCCAGCACCAGTAGTCACATGATGGAGTTTTGGGTCTAACCTGTGTGACAGCAGCAACAGAAAGTTTGACGATCCGGTGGGAAGTGTGCTGAATCAGAGCTATCTGCTGACTGCTAACAGAAGATTTGTCCGTCTCCCAGCCGCTGCACACTGTGTTACCGGTGAAGCAGCCTCCTGCTGACGCTGAGGACGAGGCTGCCAGTCGTGTTCTCGTTTCTGCCACTTTAGATTTATTCATAACAAACTATCAGAACGTGCAGGGATCATGATGGGATGTAGACGAGCTCTGAGTCTGAGTCAAGCAGCTGCACTTCTTCTCTCTGCACCGAGGCAGACTGGAGCTACACTGACTCACTATCACCTCTAGAGGAACACGTGGTATTACAGGCTGGACGGAGCAGCTAGCTGTTAGCATGCTAACTTCAGTAGATATCTCTGCTACACATAGACATCTTTAACGTCACCACTATTACCTCGTCACACTCTGTTCATAATGTTAGTTCATTGTTTTAATGTTGTAAGTTTAAATTATGCCATATCTTACACATTGAACCTTTAAGAAAGCTAACTATCTAACAAACTTATACAAATATACATTTAGTCACTCTTGGTTTAAATTCCATTCCGGTCACATAATATTAACTCAAAGTCACATTTTGGATTTTTTTTTTTGTTTTCAGTATTCCATTCTAGCAAATGTATCATATTTTCTGCAATGTGTACCTTATCATAAGTTAACGATCTGAACATAAACGAGCCCTGTTACATTACGTATTGACGTTACGTTAAGTTAAGTCATTTACTGTTTACCGGGAAGACACATCATTACCATGAGACTAATATTACTACTATGAGATATGACGACTTACGAGCGATTAACATGTAATGTTTATATAAAACAGTGTATTATGTTACCAATGTGCATTAGGTATAGCTTATGCACCAGCTTTTACATTTCCATGCATTGACCCAGTCTGATCCGTGTCGCTTTGCTTGTCGGCGACAGAGGCAACGTAAACACCGCACAACCCTGGACCTACTTTATCAGTACCCACATTACTAGTACACCATTTGGCGTGTAACGTTACATAGCGTAGCCTGATTGAAAACCGAGGACTTGCTTAAGTAAAATGTCGTAATTAAGTCGTGATTTGCGTGTTGTTACTACGACCTTCTTTCAGTTTCTTCCACCAAACTTCAGTGGGAGAATTAAGGCGTATGTAGCGAGACATTTGTTTTAACCAAATGTAACAGTTTCTTAGCAGCTCACGTGTAAACCGAACTTGCCGGTACTGGTTCGATAAAGACGTGGTCTTCTTCTAGGTGTAGATACTTCGCTGATGTACAAGGATAACATTGAATTGCTCGATTCCTCTGTGGTGGCTGGCATGGCTTTCTCTTCATTTCACTGTTAGCTTACTGAGAGTGGAGGCCCGAGCCTATGAATCACACATATGACGAGCTGATAAATTGTGGTCCCATAATGCAACATGTGCAACCGACCTTTAATGGGACGTGTCACAGATAACGTTCAGTTACTAACCTCCATCGGTTGATTCCCACGTTGGCGGCGCCAGCAAACCACGGGTCTAGGATATAAACACAACGCACAGTGTCCGCTCCATTGAGGGCCTCCTGCAACACCGGATTATCGTGCAACCGCAGACCTTTGCGAAACCAGTGCACTGAATTCACCACCATGATTACGTCTTACTCCGTCATTACAGGAGAAACCAAGAGGATCCGTCGAAAATGAAAACAAAAAATGCACTGGTTTAGAGGCAGTCGCTGTTCAGAAGCCTCACGAGAAAATCCACTGGCTGTCAAACGAAACCAACACTGAGGGGGCGTGTACAGTAGCCTCCACTGTTATTATCGCTGTATCTGTTCGCTGATTGGGCAGACGGTGCTACGTCACCAGGAATTACAAAACAGGAGACATTTGATTGGTTGATTGGCATGTGGCAGTGAGCTGCTGTGTCACGTTTCCGATGGGAGCAGTGTCATGGTGCATCTGATATATGAGTCAAACTATAATTTCAGTTTTCACATGGTGCATATTTAAACAAAGCAAACAAATGATTATTTTAATTTGTAGGTCAACACTGCATTTTTGGTTCACTGAAAAAAAGATCTGTACAAAGGCTTTGCAACCAAGACCACAGAAAAACCTTAATGCAGCTTCAAACAAACTGCATCAGAAAATGCAATGTAACTGGGCACGTCCCCTGCCTGTCTTACTGTCTGTTATTTTCATTTGACTGATATAACTAACACATTAAAAAACAAATATAAAAAAAATCAAACAACTAATCCTACTTCTTGAGAGCCCTTTAGTATTTTTATTCTTCAGCTGCACTTTTCCATGTAGTTAAATATAGGTTGCTCAACTACACACCTGGGTTTGTTCAATGTTCATTTATTAATTATCAAAATGTATCATTGATGACATCCCTGTGACATTTTCTAAACATATTTTAGTGGATATTTGGTGATTTATTTTCTTTTAAACCAGAAAAAAATGTTGCAAAACCTTTTTCACTTTGAATATATCTCAAATGTACTTGCTGTCAGCTGCTGCTCCAAGCTTCATGCCACAGTCAGTCCCTCCTTACTTTGGGCATTGAGAAGCGGGAAGAGGGGTGAGTTCTGACCCTGCTCGGCTCCTCAAGATGCCGTTTCCAGTGCTGGCCCTGGCAGTTACAGCAGCTCTCCAGATCTTTACAGCAGCACCATCATGGCTGTGGCTAACGTGTTTGGTGGCTATGTTAGTTTAATGCAGTGGTTCCCAAAGTGGGGGGCTTGCAGAGCTATTGCAGGGGGGCAGCAAGGCAAGGCAAATGAATGAGGCATGCTTGAGCCCTGCCAAGCATAACATGGACAAGTTTTGTGACAGGGCTCTGTTGTGTTCTTTTATTTAGAAACAGAGACGCATAGAAATCAATTTCAGAAAACTTCTCTTCATATTAACTGTATTTATTCGATGATGATATGGTATGCACTACAAAAGTACTCAGCTGAGGACCGCCCCATTTCACTGTTCCAGACCACATTTAAGTAGTTACTCTGTCTCACAGATCCACAGAACGGCCACGATCTCTTGTTTACAACATATTTTATACCCGCCGCCTTTCAGGTATAGTCTTCTCCCATTGGTTGGCTGGGGCCAGGTCCTATTGGCCCCTTGTTGGCGCTTAGGCGTGTCCACGCCTCTCAGCGCTTCTCTGCACCAATCAGATCTTCAGTCACCCTTTTAGGAGGTGTACTCTTCTGCTTCACAGTTTATAAATATTGCATCTTATTTCACAGTAGATTGGCCACTAGTAGTTACTTAATTCAATAACATCTTACATATCACATATTACATCTTAATAAGGACACAATAAGGCACATTGTAACAGTTTACATATTGATTATTCTCCCAGCTCCCAGCTAAACGCAAAGAGAGGATGAATCTTCACCAAATGTGCCAGCTTCCCAAGCAAAAGTCAAGACAAGAAAACATGATGAGGCAAACAGTATAACGCCTTCGGCTTCACCAGTACAGCGGTGGGTAACGAGGAGAGAGCACAGTGTGTGTGTGAAAACACTAGCTTGTGACAGTTGGAAACCGAACAAGTTAAGACACCACTTGGAGACAACACATTCGGAGCACAAAGACAAACCAGTTGATTTCTTCAGAAAAAAACTCATAAACTGTCTCGCACAGCAGAGTCACTTTAATAAAGCTGCATCTATGCCTTCGGGTGCTCAACAGACAGAGAGACAGAGAGTGACTGACTGACTGAGAGAGAGAGTGTTTCCTCCTTCCTTTTCCCTGGGTGAGCAGGTGGGGCTCACAGGGGGCTTTTAAAAGACTTCTGGTAAGACGGTACACTCAGTATCTGCTCATTATTGGCAACTAACTGATGACTTACCAATGTCTTTGCTTTTGCAGGTCTCATGTTCCAGATGACTGACTGCTGGTTCAGTTAATGACTATATGCTTTGACAATGGCTTTTTTAAATTACAAATGGTAATGCAGCTTACAAATTCAACTTCAGCAGCAAACTGCTATATAGACTTTAGCAGTGTAAATGTTGGAATACTTAGAAAACAATGGCCTTGTTTTATTTTACATTACATACAGCGTTTAAATGATTATACAATACAAAAATGTTCCTAAATAAAAGTTCTAATACTCCTGCTGTAACTACCCTACTGTACTTATCGCTTGGGAGAGAGAGAGAAAGAGAGAGAGAGAGAGAGAGAGAGAGAGAGAGAGAGAGAGAGAGAGAGCTTCCATTAGCAGAGTGAGCATATTCGTCCCTTCCTGCCGGAAGATGGCCGTCAGGCCTCCCAAGACTTCGGCCAAAGTATATAAGTCCCGTCAGTTCCAATCTTCCATTAGCAGAGTGAGCATATAAAGCTCAAGAGTTCAAAATCCAAATCCAAAGTTGTCTGGCTGTTGGCAATTCCTTTTTTTGTGCTCCATTGTGTAGATCATACGTGTCAAACTGTAGTCCCGCGGGCCAAATGTGGCCCGCCACGTCATTTTATGTGGCCCGCGAGAGCTTAAAAAGTCTGATTATCTTATAATAAATAATTCAAAAGGGTGCATTGACCATAAACTACATTTCCCATAATGCATGCCGATCATGTTACCCGTGATTGCAGTGTTTCCACATCAGTGCCATTTTCCGAATTAAGAAATATCCAATGATCCCAAAATGTCCAGAAAGAGAAAAATTGATGCAGATGGAAGGCTGTTTCAAGAAAGATGGGAAGGCGAATATATGTTTGTGCTTCAGGGAGAAAAACCTGTATGTCTTTTGTGTTATGAGGCAGTGGCGGTTGTCAGAGTTCAATCTACGTCGGCATTTTGACACCAAACACGGAGCTAAGTATGCCAAAGTGAGCCTTCAAGAAAAACAACAAATAATGCAAGAATTAAAAGGCAAATTGCGATCGCAGCAGGATATGATCAAGAGAGCCACAACCAAAAACAATGCTGCAGTGAAAGCTGGCTTTATTGTGGCTGAAGAAATTGCCCGCGCTGCAAAGTCTTTTTCAGAGGGAGCATTTTTGAAGCAGTGCATGCTGAAGGTCTGTGAGCAGGTGTGTCCCGACCAGATACAGACTTTTAAAAATGTCAGTTTATCAAGAAACACCATTGTGGACCGAGTTAAGGAACTAGCAGGAAACCCGGCAACACAGCTGGCCGAAGAGACACGTAGCTACATAGCTTTTTCATTAGCTCTTGATGAAAGCACGGACAACACGGATACAGCGCAGCTATCCATTTTTATTAGAGGCGTCAAGTCGGACCTTTCTGTCACTGAGGAGCTGTTGGATGTAGCTGCCATGCATGGGACCACAAGAGGACGGGACATTTTTGATGCGGTGGAGAAGTCCGTAAGTAAAAACGCATTGCCCTGGGAAAAGTTGGTGGGATTAACTACAGACGGTGCACCTGCAATGTGTGGAGGTAAAGCGGGCTTTGTTGGACTAATGAAGGATAAAATGCAAAAAAGTAACTGTCACACGCCTCTGATAACGTATCATTGCATTATCCATCAAGAAGCTTTGTGTGGGAAGGTGCTGGGGATGAATGATATAGTGACCACAGTCATGAAAACAGTGAACTTCATTCGGGCGCGTGGCCTCAATCATCGTCAGTTCCAGCTGTTCTTGCAGGAGATGGGATCGGAGCACGGCGACGTGCCGTCCCATACAGAAGTACATACAGAAGTATGATCAATGGATGAGGATGGTGGAGAGGGGATTCATGTGGTGTGTTAAAGGACAGGCAGCATCTCCTCATCAACTTCACCTTAAACTTGACCAATATAGTTGTGAACTGAGATAACCCTTGTGTTGTTATTTTGAGTATATTACATATACTTTGTTATATGTCTAACAATGTATTTCGTGTTTGCAGGTTTATGTGTTTATGCAGACAAATGTTCACTGTAATCAAACCATCTCTCATTAGTTGGATGTATCCCCTTGCAAGGCTGTGTCCAGCAATTTCTTTTTACATTTATGCAAATATATATGTAATATTTGTAAGTTGAATAATAAAATTCCAGAGTTATTTAACATGAAATAGTTGCATTTATTTTACATTACATTTAGTTACATTTAGCTACATTTATACTGCCTCAAAGTTACATCTGGCCCTTTGAGGGCAACCATTATGCTGATGTGGCCCTCGGTGAAAATGAGTTTGACACCCCTGGTGTAGATCATGCAACTTGGATAATCTTCCGAGTCTTCTCTGCTGATGGTAGCGAACTCACATATCTGGTCTCCATAGAAGTCATGAAGGGAGAGCCCGGTCCTGTCCTCTCCTGGCTCCTTGGCTAGGAAAGTAGCTATTGGGTGTCCTAAAAGTCGCCAAAAATCGCTAAGTCACGTCATCACCTAATTTGCATATTTGGCCATGTGCATGTAATTGTAATGGACGCTGTAGGAGAGAGGTATAACGTCTGAGTAAACAACACCCTAAATATGTTTAGAACTACAAATTAACTTTTTATTTATTTTAGTGCAGTGATTTATTTTAGACAAAGAAAATTTTAAATTTACTTCCCGATCAGCCAGCGGCGGCTTTGCGCATGCGCGATTCATTTGCAGTCTGGAAGCGGTCTGTGAGTGCTTTGGGACGGGGGAGGTGCCCACGGCAGCACCCGTTGCTCGTTGAGAAGAGTAAGAACGAGTCTCCAATAACACTAGAACAAGTCGCTAGATTTGTCGCTGAGTGGTCTGAATACTCGCTATATATACAGCGACAAAGTCGCTAAATTGGCAACACTTTCTTCTTCCGTAAAATGACGTCAAATTGATGTGACGATGCGTGTGACGTGTAATGTCAGCGCCATTTAGGCTCATCTCGAACAGCGAGTATGTTTTGGGCATGGATGGACAAAGAGGTTTATAAGGTTTTTGGCAGCAGCAGCACATTGATGTCACGGGTGCATCTTATTCATGCGCATATTGCGTCGATGGCCTGACGTTAGATCAGGAACACGTTCTGTACGTCATATCTAGACTCCTACATGACTGAAGTTGTCTGTGTATTCGCGAGATGACTTCAGCTTTCCTCTCAGCGATAACTATTCTTACGAAACCTGTCGGTGGTAAGTGAATAACTTGGTTTGACAGCGCGAAGATAAGCATGTAGCATGGTGTCTGAAAGCGGCACGTTAGCATGCATTATGGACGGTAACCGGTGACGAAGAGCGCGAGGAGCCCAACGTTAAATGTGTCAGTTCAGACCGGTCCTCACAAGTTTTGTAGTTCTAGCACTCATACACATGATAGGGAGGAAGTTGGCTGAGCTCACCCGCTGCTCTTGTTCTTTATTCTTCTCAACGGACTCCATCTGCTATGGAGCACGACGTGTGTCACGGAAATAGTCATAAAGCATTTCATTAATTTATAACAAAGTTAAGGCTGTCCTGTCTGAATTGATTCTTAGTCGACTAACCCCCATACGATTTTGTCAACACATTGACAAGTTGATTTAATCGACAGATCTGTAAAAGATTCATGCAAAAGCACCGCTTTAAATATTGTGTTTATCACACCTGTGCTCTGTCTTGGGAAATAAATCATTCAGAATGGAAAAAGCATTAAAAAAAAAGATAATCAACGGTCGACTAAGACCAAAACAACCATAGAATCAGCCCTAATAGAAATGAATTAATTATTCTACAAATAAAAAGACTAAATTAGAAAGTTATTTATTACTTGATTTCTTAAGTGGAATAAAAATAGTAATTATAAAACCACCACAAAACAATCAAATACATCATTTAATGCATTAATGAATTCATACACATTCAAATTTTAATCAGCATTCAAATAGAGATTTCAATTTCAGGGTTTATAGATTAATAAATTAATTTATAAACAAATGTAAGCCTATGTTTATTGTACAATTAGTTATTAATTAATGAAATGCTTTATTACTATTACTGTGAACCTTTTTGTTGTGAATAGTCTGTATGATTGATAAGGTGTTAGGTGACAGTTTCATTGTACATGCATTGTGATTCAACTGGCTACAATCAACAATCCTGCACAGAATTAGTCATACACAACCCAGAGTGCAATGTTCTTTGTGTTGTCTGTAGAGGCGTCTGTGTGTGGTGCTCGGTCCTCACACCAAGAGGCTCTCCTTGCAGCACTGCGGGCCAACAGAGCTCTTCTCCAGGAGCAGCTTCAGAATGAGAGCAGCTTTGAGGAGGTGAGGAGGCTGAGGGAGGAGGTGATGGCAGCAGAAGACTGGTTGTCCAGCGGTACAGAAGACGACCCATGGGGCTTTGTACAGGAGTGTCTCCTACTGCTCCTCTCTTTAGCGCGACATCTGTCTGTTGAACTTGAATGTTTCAAGCAGACCCCCGCTCCATCTGAAGCTAAACAACTCACCCCCGAGATGGCTCCAGCTTTACCTCCTGATGTCCTCAGTGTCACCCAGCAGAAGACACTTGGAGCAGCTCTTCAGCTTGTGGTTTCTCTGGGACTCTGCCCATACTTGGCCCCTGGAGTAGGTGTGTCACTGGGTCGCAGATCAGTGTTTGGCGCCATGGTGGAAAATCTTGTCCGCGGGGTGTCGGTGCCCGCAGCGACACACCGGCTTCTTACCACCATGAATGTCCTATTGCAGCTGGCAGAGCTGTCATCTCTCGCGACATTGGTGTTCACACGGCATCTGGGGGATGTGATGGCAGCACTGTGCCAGCTTGGCTACCAGCCACGCCGAGCAGAGAGAAGCGGCACCGCGGAGGAGAACGTAATACTTCTGGATATGATGGCATTTTGTCTAAAATGTGCTTGATGTGCGTATTCAAGAGAAATAAAAGGCTTTCTTCCTTTTCAGATGCAGGAGCTTAGTGCTGAGGAACGTCAAACTTGCAAGGAGGCCCTCAAAAGCCTTCTAGGAAAAGTCTACCAGCCAATCGTCATCAAGGAGCTGCTGATCCTCCAAGGTGGACCCAAACAGGTGTGCATGGTTATGTTTGGTGGTGGGGGGGTTATAGCACGGACAGCTGGAGTGAAGTGTTTTTTTTAGTTGATAAATATTTTAAATAATTATCTTGTGTCGTTGCTGCCCCTTCGTAACTTGTTGACAGTGTCCAAACATGAACACACATGAACACATGAAAATTTTGGTTAGAAAAAGGGTATAATAGGAACATTCTGGCAAATTTTTTTGTCTATTCAGATTTCCTAATTTAGGTGTATGTAAGGTTTTATATGTACTGTTTCTCCTTCTAGTCGGGTGCAGTGAGAAGCTCCAGTGGTTCCAGCAGCAGGGCAGCTCTGGGATCAGCTCCCCCCTGGCTGAGGCGTCTGTGTGGTCAGCTGCTGTCTGAGCGCCTGATGCAGCCTAAAGGTGTCCAGGCTGTAGTCAGAGCCATCTTGGAGGGAGGAATGGGTGAGTAGGAGGGGAGGTAATGATGGAAGAAGGAAAAGTAGCGAGGAGCAAAGTCTGACTGAAACAAGAAGAGATGTAAATACCTGCTGAAATGTTAGCATGTTAACCATTCAACCTGAACAATAACGGCACTAAAGCAAAACTTCAGTGTTTCGTTAGTTTCACTTTAAAACGCACTTTCTTTCCTCCAGGGGGTGAGTCAGACTGGAGGAAGTGTGAGTGTGTGGCCAGGATCCTGGTGACCTGCCCTCAACAGTCTGCCTCAGCAGACAGCTACTACAGACAAGTCTGTCATCAGGTACACACACACACACACACACACACACACACACACACTGGATTATGTACTAAACTCAGTATGTTAACAAGACTTTAAGAGTGTGTCTGTCAAGGCAGACTGAGGCTCAGTGTGAGGACAGACAGACAGACAGACAGAAGAAGAGACACACTTTTCTCCACAGTGCAAATGTGTCAGAATTTTACAAATAGTATTTCAAATAATGGAATTGAAAAAAGCCTTCACTAATCAACTCATTTGGAAATAGCATCACTGTATAGTGTGTGTATATATACAGTATATCTGAGAGATGGACATTCTCAGCTGAGGGAATGCATTAAAAACTTAATGCATTGTGTTGTTGTTTTGTTTGTTTTTGCTACGGGAACCTATATCAGTGAACAATAATACAATAATATTGTTTTCTTTTATTTGTAAGGTTATTCTTACCCTTACTGAACTAAATAATATCTTCATAGTGTTCTCTGGCCAGTTGCCCGCACAGGCTCTAAAATAAGCCTTTTATAAAATGGCAGGTAGCATACATTAATACGTAAGTGACTATAATTCATGTGTTTAACATGCATATGAAATGCAGTATAATTCCATAAAACCATAACGTCACCATTTTGGATGATGTTTTAGTGTTAGGTCCTGATTAGTCTATTGGTATTTATCACAGATAATATTTCTATCAATAAAAATAATTTCACTTTGACACAAAAACAAGTGATTTTCATGTGTCCTTCACAGAGACGGTTGATAACCACTGCCGTGGTCCCATTCTCTCTGAATGGGGCTTAATGGTTTGTCAAGCCAGCTAACGCAAAGAGAGCCTGTAACCAGGTCTCAGAAACACACTGATTAACTGCAGTGGAGACAGAGAAAAGCTATTATCAAGTACAATAATAAGTGTTTTTGTTGTTTTTCGGTGTGGTACAGATCCTTGACCTCCTGCACTTCAAGGACAAGCTGACAGCCCAAGAGTTTCAGCGTGTGGCCACCAGGGCGCTGCTCTTCATACTGCAGGAGAAGCCCAGCAGTGCCCAGCAGTACTTGCTCACTCCTCTGCTCACACCTCTCCACCGCTGCACCACTGCTTCCAGTCAGTAACATGGCTCTCATATTCTGTTTTAGATGTTAAATTAGTAGTATTAGTGTTAATGCAGAAGAGTTATTATTAGTGAAAATAAAAAAGAGTTCTGTTTGGTTCTAGAGACTACAGTTGCATAACATCTTCCAGCTTTGGGAAGTAATATTTAATTTACATGGGAAGAACTTCTTTGCAATAGTCGTCCATAGTTCACATGTTGATTCCTGTTTAATTAATTCCTTTACAGAAATAAAGTACACAGGCAAATATTTAATAATTAATTACAAGAAAATGTCTGTCTATAAAATCTCACATATTTCGACTTGAAAGGCTGTTGAGTCTATACTCGGGTTGTGCCTATATGAATTTTCCATTGGGAGAACAGACAATAGTTGTTGTAGTGTTTGTCCTGCTAGCTGTCTTCACCACGGCTCAAACACAGAAGATGGATGATAAGTCAGATACCAACAGGGCTGAACACTGGTGCACATGTGTGTTTTCCAGATGAGGCTCATTTACAAGCTGCTGTGGAGGAGTGGGAGCTGACACGTTGTGTGACTGATGTGTACAAGGTGAGGACACCAGAGGCATCCACTAAACACTACAGTCATGCAGCTCAAATTCATAGTGATGATCATAGCTCATACTTACAGAGACAATGTACCCATCATGTCTCCGTTTCCTTTACAGTAGTTTATGTATGTTGGAGGATAATAATAATGATGAGAATCCAAAGAAATGATTTGTAAAGTGATATTTGCTAAGATATGCAAGAATCTAATCTATGGTGTCATGGTGAATAATAAAGCTGTAGCTAAATAATATTAATTGAATTCTATACATAGTAAGTCGATCATAATTTCTTGACGACGTGAGTCTATTAAAGGCTGGCGAGTAATTCATAATTAATTATTGTCCAGTCTTGAGGGCTTTTGTCAACAAGACAGGTGCTTGCCATACCAAACTAAATCAGAACTTCTGAATAATAACAATGGTTTTATTGATGCTGATGCTTGTGGTTATTAGGTTTTGCTGTAGTATATGTAGTAACACTGCTCACACTGTATTTTTCTTACCCTTAGTGTCTTATCTCTTGTGTCTCTTGTTGCTGTCAGGTCTGGGTGGTTGGAAACAGTCCGTCAGCTTCTCTTCTCAAAGCTCTAGAACAAGTTCTTCCTGTTATCTTCACACTTTTTTGTTTCACCAAGCAGAACGTCTCCCACCTCCGGTAATGTTTTCTCTGTGTTTATAAGCTGGAATTGTCATGTACAAATACTGGTACACTCAGAAGTAACTACCACAGCCTTACTTCCACTAAGTAAATATAGTAGACATTCAAGAAGAGAAGGACTGTACCATGGCATTTCTAATATTTTCTACAGCATACATATATGCTCTGTATTACCTGTCCTTTGTTCTTCGTTGTAGTCTTTACTCTTTAATACCTCTAACAACACACTGTCTGCCCATGACATGTAGGCTGCGGCGGAACTTTCTTACTTTGTCTCTTGTTCCCATGTAACACCAGCACTCTGCCTGCTAGCTGCTGTCAATGAACAAAAAAATATTTACAATACATTTATAAAGCATGTTGACATTATTTTTGACTACAAAGAGGCTTGAATCTGATTGAGATCTTATATATACAGTCTATGGTTGAGATACTGTATGTAATTCACCACTGTGAATGTTTCCTCTTCTTTATTTTTTGCCAAAGTGAAACAATGAGCACATTTTCAAACAGTCAATTGATGGTTAATTATAGGTACAAAAGCTATTAAACACCCCAATGAGCCACATTGTGGCACTTAGTTCCTCCTTTACCATAAACTCACACACTGTAGTTTTTTCTGATTCATTCCCACATGCATTGTCCTGCTGCCCCAAATACTCTTTAAAGCACCAATGTGGATTAATCCGTTGCTGAAAATAGTCCCTAATATATTCACTATTTTATCCTGTTTGAGTAATATTTGCTTACTGACCAGCAATTTCAGGAAAATACTGATCCTTTTCAGCAGAACCAATGTGCAACTCTCTACCTGTTAGCCTCTGGCAGAAAGGCTGCCTGGCAGGAAATCATTTGTGCGCAATGTGTGTGTGTGTGTGTGTGTGTGTGCGCAATGTGTGTGTGTGCGCAATGTGTGTGTGTGTGTGTGCAATGTGCTACACAGCGCCCCCTGTCAGGAGATTCTGCTGTGGTACCTGAGCCACACTGAGACGTCTGCAGCCCTGTCAGCACTAAGGCAGCTTTCAGGTCTGCAGGGACCGAAGAACGAGGTGGCAACAGACTTCCACTTTACCCCGGGCAGTGACGGAGGCGCTAGACTGAGCTCCAGAGAGAGCTGCAGGTTACTGACTCAGAAACGCGTCATGGACATGTTCTCACTCGTGATCTTTGTGAACAAGCACAACTAGGGCTGTACCCAATAGTTCGAAGCTTCAAAGCTTCATTTGTAACTTTCGGCAATCAAATTCTAAATCAACATTAGAATGCTGTGCAGCTTCTTTTTTTTTTTTCCCAGTCTATTCATTGTGTTTAAAGCCGCTATTTCTGCACAGTTGCAGATAAAGATTAGGCTCCACTAATATTATTGATATTATACTATTTGTAGAATTAGATTCCTAAGGTAGGATTGTTTCGTAGCGTAGGATTGTTTCAGACTCGTGTGATCCAAACATTTCCAATAACTCCAGAGCGTTCTAAAGTACAGAATTCACAACATGTTTTAACCAAATATTTTTCTTCAATTTATATTTGTTGGCGTTTAGCCTTTCAAAAGCAACATTTTCACTGCAGTCAAAAAGTTGGCTCTCTGGCTTGCAGCACACAAAGGCCCACACTTTAAAAAGTGTAGGCCTTTAGAGTGATGAAATCATAAAATTTGACGGCAGAATTTCGAAGCTTCATTATGAAAAACTATATAGAAGCTTTGAATATTACAAAAAATGAGCATGAGGACTCGAATAGTTTTAACTGTATATTATGTTGTTAAGAGAGGACGCTCAGGACAAAACAGTTATTTTCAGATGACTTTGGACAATCAGCTACAGTAAAAGACATCTTTTATTTCTCATTTCTCAGTGTCTCTTGTTTCTCCCAGTGAAGAGGACGACGCTCTGTATGAGAAGCTGTCCGGAGAGCACTGGAGGCTGGAGTGTCTGATGCAGCTGCTGACTGAACTCAAAGACTCTGACCTGCCTGGAGACTTATTCCTGGAGCTGCTGCAGGTACAGTAAGGTGCACCCACATACACACAAACACCTGTTAAAAACAGTATTTCATCCCATTGCGTTAAGTTTTGCTGAGACTGTGGCAGAGAAGTTTGTTCAGCTCTGGTCGTCGGGTTGGAAACTTTGTACAATAGAATATAATCTACACACACACTAAGTCATTTGTTCCTTCCAGTTTGTGGAGAGGGTAACCTCAGTCGAAGTTTCATCATTTACGCGCTTCTCCTGTAGGAGCTGGGCAGCTGGGCAGCAACAGCAGATGAAATGAACGATGACCAGGAGTTGGACGTGTCAGCCATGACACTCCTGGAGGTGGAACAACAGCTGCTGGGTCCAGCTGTGAGGCGTGGCCATAGACTCACTTTGCTTCAGGTGCTGGCTGTGATGGTTGAGTTTCTGCAGCATACTGTGCTGCTGAGAAAAACTTCACAGGTGAGTGGAGAAATATGCATCCAGGAGGCGCAGAAACGCTAAACTGCAAAACCCAGGCTCTTCAGCCGCTGTGACGCAGAACCAAAGCAGACGTTAAGTTATCTGCTTGTATTTTGTTTAGTTTTTCACCAATCTAACTAGCTGCAGTCGGGTTACAATCTCAAAACCTCCGAAAACCTCCTCTTCCCAGCGGTCCAAAGTAAACACCAAAACCCCCCCGGTCCTTCGAACCCCCAGTCCTGGCAGCACTGCTAACTAAGCTGACGGAAGCTACAGTTGGCAGCAGTTAGCGGCTAGCGTTACTTTAGCAATAAGTAAGCTTTACATTTTGCTAAAGTAACAATAACTGCTTCTGTCCATCAGGAAACTCCGGAAATGAACAGGAATTGAAGCAGAGCGGCTAGAGGACATCAGAGGGGAACACAGAAAACATTTTCTCCATAAAATATGATCCAGTTTCACCAAAATCACTCACATAGTTGGTGGTTTGTGACTTCATGCCATAAAGCCATATACACGTCTTGCGGGAGATCGTACCGGCTCATCAAAGTTACAGAGTGGGACTTAAAGAGGACCCATTCTCCTGATTACAAGTCAGTGTAGCATCAGGATTGTGAAGCTGTTATTTTATGGTAAAATGGTAATAAGGGGATCTGATATTGAATCCCTTAAAAGAAAAAGTAATACAGTAGAGACTGTAACTGTTTATTAATTCAGTTACTTCCCTTAGTACACTTCCATGTAGTACACTATGCTCTCTGTGTACTTCGACAGGGTAGTCTTGTCTCAAATCGCACACGGCTGTTGTTGCTCTTACCGGAAATGACTATCAAATATCGTTTGCGGTACCAAATCATTACAGACTGCTAAATTAACAAATAAACACTAATGGTGGCATCTATCTAAAAACAGTACAGTGGTACTTAGTGAAAAAAAGACACTTGTATAACTTACATGTGTATAGTGCCGTGTTCACCAGAGCAACCACAACCGCAGCTTTTCTTCTTTTCCCACAGTGCCAACGAGCACTGCCCTCGGCTTATGAGCTACACTTACCCATGCAAGTGTTTTTGTGGCTTTGAGTCGGAGCCCGTCCTCTGACTAAGCTGTCAAACGCGCGCACCAACGCACTCCGTTAGAGGCTTGGAGCATTTCTGATGCATCTCCAAATAATTAAAGAAATTACCAATTGAAGGCAAGTGTGCAAAACACACAACTTTGATTTCAGTTATACTTAAAGGCAATGCTAATTGAGTGCCGTGTGCAGAGCTTCTGTGCTTGGTGAATGTATAGTTCAGGGTGACTTACTGAACGCTCTGCCTGCTGTGGAGATCAAACTCTTACCCATTTGTTACAGAAAAGATAACACGCCTCATTACTAGCACAAAGAAATTCAACATTTACAGATCTAGCAGGTCTAAGTTTTGATATTATGCACAAAGTGACCATGGTCACACAAGCTTGACTGTAGAAACTATATAAAACTATTTGTTCTACCTGAAGTAAACTGAACAAGCCCAGACAGGTGGCACAACACCTAACAATATACTGGAGATGACTTTGCTTGTTTGTGCAGAAATGCACCATGTTCAGTACCTCTGGCCTGGTTGTGACGGCCTCTGTGTCCTACATTCATGTTGTTTGCTTGTTTTGTTAAAGGATTACATTTAATAACACAGTTGTTGCAGGGCATATTGCACTTCAATCTGCTCTTAGAGGAACCCAGAGAGTGTCACGTGCCACCCTCTGCAGCACATTTCAGATCAGTCTGTGTTACTGTGGGACTTCTTGTCATGGATGCAGGCAACGTTAGTCATGCTGCCACACAAAAATAGCCTAATTGCTTCATATCTGGTAGGGTTGATAGGGTTTAGCTTTACAGAGAGAGTTGGATGCCTGGCTGGCTGCTATTGTAGGGCCAACAAAAATTCCTTTACAGTTTAATAAATGTCTCTAAACTGGTGTCACCTCACTGGATGATGTCTTACCTTTGGATGTCTTAAAGGACTGAATGTTTTCTGGGAATTTCCAGAAAAGCATCTCGGTACTTACTATTAAGTTTAGCCCTAGTTTTTGGTACTATATTTCATTAATCCTCTACAATCTCCAGCTTGAGGTTTAACTTTATACTGAACACATTTGAGTCTTTCTGTGTATTATTTGTGTCCATGATTTTGGTTGTCCTTTCTCCAGGTGGTGGACTTTATGGTGTCCCTGCTTCAGAGGGCCTGTGTGGGTCTGGATCAGACTACTGGTCCAAACCTGGGGAACCCAGTGGAGAGCGAGACGCTGAGTATGGGGATGGGCCTAGTGGCCACTCTGCTGTCTAGACCTCAGGTAGTCACAACTGAAAGCTCCACACATCAACATGTTGCTTAATAAACTACATCTACCTTATGATGCATGTACTATATTTTCTCTGTAATGGGAAACTGAAACTATTTTTAAAATGGTAATAATACATATATTATTATTATTATTATTATATATGTAGAAGTTAACCTTGTAAGGGTTATTGATATGTTTTTAAGTAAATTAATGTTAAATTCCCCCTCACTTGGCAACAGTCAGGCTGTACTGGCTGCACTCATACTTCCCTGCAGTGCAGAGTGTTGGAGATATACATTGATAAATAGCACTACAGGTAAGAGGAAAAATATGTATTTTTGATTTTGAACTGTCCCTTTTTAACAGTAGCTGAAAATGTGATGAGATGACAGTAAGAGTAAGGTACAGGTTGTTGGTAGGATCTAATGTAGCCAGTAGCTGCAGGGGCAAAGATGTGCTGTGCTGCCACCCAATCACAACACAGCGATGTCCCAGCTGTCAGGCACAGTGCTAACCACTGGCTGTCTGAAAGCATCTTCAGTGTCCAACATTTGTTCTACCCTGCTCTCTCCCAATCAACCTCTCCCCCCTTAAATATTACAGCTTAGTGCGGAGGACTACTCTTCTATGTGGAGACTGCTCCCACCCCTGGAGACGTTGTCTCAGAAGCACTCTGATGTGTTCATCCAGGAACTGGCATCCAACCTCAGAGCTGTCATTGCCACTCACGGTGCCTCCTGGCCTGAAAACTTCACCGCTGTTGCTCAGCCCTCCAGAAACCCTGAAACAACAGCAAAAAACAACAGTGTGCCTTTGGGAAAAAAGCTAAATATGCAAACTGAAGCAACTGACTCACAGACTAGCCCTCATTCATCTCTCCGAGACGGCAACACCCACATGAGACACCCAGCGTCCTCTGGAAGACCTGCAGCAGGAATAAGTCCAAAAGGTGGAGGGAGAACCTCTGGCACCAGTAAACTTTGCCCTCCGACCAAGCCCTTTTCGGATTGGCTGTTAGAGGCATGTGACCCAGACATACCGACCAGAGCGTACGCCATGAGGGTCCTGACCCAGATGGTGCAAAAGGAAAACCCAGAAGCTGTGCAGGCCCAGGAGAAAGTCCTCATGGTGGGTTGCTTGGTTTTGTTCTTCAACTTTTAATTCTTGTTCAAGTTTTATCATTATTTTATAGAGAACCTTTTAAAAATATGGTAAAAAAAGTGAAAATTAATGTTTTAGGGTTGTTTCCCCAAATTTGACATTCATGCCATAGTTAATATTTTTTATTCCCATTTCAGCTCATAGTAAGTTTGAAGAGTATATAAACTATACCAATTTTGTGTAGGTCCTTAGCAATGCAAAGTTTGGCCTTTTCTCTTGACTTAATCATTACCATTGTGGTGTATATGTGGTGAAAATGAATCTTCTGGTTATCCCCAGCCTCTTTGGCCCTGATGGATTCTCTTTCAATGCGCATTGTGTTATTTCTTCAGTGCACCAACACCCTGAAGGACTTGAGTGTGTGTGTGTCCAATGCCAATATAGACTGTAGTATTTGTTTCACTCTACTACTTGTATTACTAGATGCAATGAGTTGTAACTAAGCAAGATGAATGTAGAATAGTGTATCAAAAATGTGATATAGAGATGATAGATGATAGAGAAGGGTTGGGACATGAATAATAGAAAGTTTTCGGCCTTCACTTGTATGTCTTTTGTTGATGAAGGAAGCCATCAGTGATATACAAACATGTTCACATAACAACATGTTGCCTAGTAAAAACATGAACATTAATTAGGAGTGCACATTATGTAACTAACACTATATAAAGTCCTTTAGTGCAGCTGTGAAAATTAGAGTAACATGACAAATTAAAAGATGCATTTCCTGTTAGTGCGAGCTCCATCAGACGTACAGATCAGACTTCATCTTTGTTCTCTCACAGCTTGATCACTCTGCTTAACATGTAGTTATTACCCACATTATAACGGTGACATCACATCCTTTTTCCGGGCTGAACTTGCTTGATGGAAGGCGAATGTGAGCGTACCTTAAGTACGTGTTCAGACCGACCATAGCTCTGCAATTAAAACATGCAGCCTCTTCATACTGTTCTACTGTGTATTTCATTGAGTCCATAGTGTTTGTGCAGCAGGGTTCACAATGCAGGGAACTGAAACTAATGTAAGGTCGTCTGGCAAAAATGTTGAACCTGGTTCAGGAAAGTGCACATCAGAGGTAGATTAATTGTGATGTGAAGAGTGGAATTAGACTAGCCTTCACCTCCTGGACTGTATCTGAAGCGTTAGCATCTTTCCATAAAGTTGGTACAAGTTATTCACAGTTCAAAATATTAAGCTTCTATTGCTGCGGCAGAGGTCGTGCGGCCTATTCAAACTAATAAGTACATGCTATCGTATGCTGATGATCATCTCTGCCATAAACGATTTCAGACGTCACTTGTTTCTTTAAGCTTGGGACCCAACAGGGTCCGAAGGAGGAGGTGGGCTCGAGCCTGGAGCTCTGCAGCTAGAATCTTCTCATGCAATCCCTTGTGGGTTTTCTTAATGCTAGACTGTTCTTGGTCTGACACTTCTGGAGATGCGTATTGACTTCATATTTTTGACTTATTAGAGGTTTTCCCATTTCCTTCCGCGGCATACTTACAGTTATGCCAGGCGCTGGGTCAACATGCTTTTACATTGGCTTCATCTTCCAGCCATGTTGGATGTTACTTGCTTGAAACATAAGCCGTGTTGCTTTAGCCACATATTAGACATTGTGCTATTGTTGCATGCACTGTGTGTAGATAGTGGTATGATCTGTGTCTCCTGGGACATTATGAGCAAACATGTATAATAAATGAGGCGGTTGAACCTCACCAGGGGAGCCAGAGGGGACAATGATTGGCTCTGGGGACTTGTTAAGGTGTTTTTTTTTTTTATGGGCAAAAAAGGATAACAACTCATTTAGTATTCTCTGTAATCAGAAGCCCCCCCCCCCCCCCCCCTTTTTGTTGCACCTTGGATAACCTTCAACCCCCTACTGTCACAGCAGAAAGCCCCTTTATTGATTTCCCCCCTCATGGTAAGGTTGAGTTCTCTAATATTGTACATGTAACCTTTCATGTGTTCTACCCTCCCTCCTTACGTTACCCCACACTCACGCACAATCCAAGCAGGTTGTCTAAGTAACCCCTTGTTTTCCCACTCCCCCATTTTCCCTCACCCAATCAAACCTTTATCTTCAAAGACCCCTTATAGTACCTGGGGGTAATGTTTTAAATATTCCCTTAGATAGTATTGTCATACTGTTTTTAATGCATTCAGTCCTGTGCTAGTATGGATCCTCTTTTGTTCCCCTGGCAATATCCACGTTGGTGACATTCTTTGATGTTTTCCGCCAGAATTAGCAGAATATTCCCAGTAAGGTGAAACAGAGACTTGTACATCCATACATCAGTCTGGTTATTATTCATGCTGATGGTATGTCTTCTCCAGCTCTTCTTAGAAAACCTGGAGCATGAGGACTCATTTGTCTACCTGTCAGCCATTCAAGGTAATATAATGATTCAGCGGGGCCAAATGTGATGTTATCATTGATTTTTATGATTATAGATCTACAGCCATTGTCTGTTTAACCCATCGATACTATTAACTTCCTAGCTGTAGAGTGTAAACTGTGAGTGTAAACTGTCTTTAGGTCTGGCTGCATTGACTGATTCTTACCCCAAGAGGATTCTGGAAAGGCTCCTTAAAGACTTCCAACATGGTCCCTCCCTCCCTACATCCAACAAGGACCGCTCCCTGGAAACCCGGCTCAAAGTAGGAGAAGTCCTGATGAGAGCAAGCAGGGCTATGGGTGAGCATTAACCGTGTGTTCACATTCATGCTTGTATGACCAGACTTGTGAGGATATTCACTTGACTTTTCCCTACTCTGATATCTTTCCCTGCTGGCTCTATTTTTGCCATTGCAGCTCTGTGTGACTGTTAATCAAACATCATCAGATAAAATCAGCAAAAACGCAGGTTAATGACATAATAATGACTGATTTCACAGGGAGTTTTGTGCTAGCTGGTAACCTGCACTGCACAGTGCTGGGTGAATGGATGAACTGTTGTATGTGTGTGTATTGTGATTACAGCACAATTACAGTCTGGTGGAAGTGTAGATGGACAACTATTGCACTTTCACTATAACAACTTTATAAGGTGATAATGTCAATGTTGTGTTTTAATCTAGTTGTGCTGCCCCCAAGTGGCCATAAAAATCAATGCTTGCAGTATTTGTGTATGGCCGAGGAATTCAATTTTTAAGCACTTCTGAAGCTGAATTGTATCTTTATCTGCAGCTGCAAATTTGCTATTTAAGATAGCATGTCTTTGTCAGATGGGTGGTGTTTTACTTTGGCAGCAGTAAAACAATCTAAATTGACAGAAGTTGGGGGATTCAGAGTGTGGCCTCATGTTTTAAAACATTTGTCCTTATCTGACAAAAGAAACAGTAATTTGACATTATGTGAGTGGTAAACATTGTAGGAATGATAATATAGTGTCCATATTTGTTTACATTATTATTATTAGTCTGTTGGACAGCTATCAGCAGGCCACCACCACAGCACACAAGCCACAGTGAAGGTCTGTTAGTCATGCAGATCTCTGCTCAGAAGGGACCCTGTGTGTTAGAACCTTTCCCTAATTGAAAACCCAGTTGTTGTTTTTTTTCCGCAGCTCTACTTTTATCTGCCAGATTGCCATCGTACCACTTCTCTGGGACAATTGGGAGGTTTATATGCGTGCTGAGAGATTGGATAGACCTTCAGTTTGCTGCACAGACATCCAGAGAGCCTCTGTGTTTGTCTTAAACCCCCCTGAGTGGCCAAAATGTGTCTTTTGCCAGGCTGTCATTTGTAAATAAGAAGGTTTTTTTTTATTGACTTGCCTGCTAGAGTGGCAGAGTCCTGTGAGCTCCCATAGTGTGCAGTGAACTCTGCACCAAATGATGTTTACAATAAACACATAAACTGTATTCATTTATACTGTAAGGGCATGTAAATGGAATTCAGTTTAGCAGACTTGGAAGAATCTGTGGGAATGTTGCATCACTTTTATCAGGCGTGTGTGTTAATGCATGTTAATGCACACTGCGAAAGTCCTGACTCGCAGTCACTTAAACTCAGCGATTCTCCTTCATTACATCTGTTAGAGCCATAACTGTGTGTGTGTGTGTGTGTGTGTGTGTGTGTGTGTGTGTGTGTGTGT
>CALSCE010010634.1:1320486-1372773 GCA_943593645.1 Bovichtus variegatus
AGACAGGATGTGCCTTATTTTTGCAATGTTACGCAGATGAAAAAAGGCAGATCTTGAAATTTGTTTTATGTGGGAGTTAAAAGACATATCCTGATCAAATATAATGCCGAGATTCCTTACAGTGGTGCTGGAGGCCAAGTTAATGCCATCCAGAGTTACTCTGTCATTAGACAATACGTTTCGGAGACGTTTGGGGCCAAGTACAATAACTTCTGTTTCGTCGGTGTTCAACATCAAAAAGTTGCAGGACATCCAATTTTTTATGTCTTTAAGACATGCTTGAAGTTTAGATAATTGATTGGTTTCATCTGGCTTGATTGATAGATATAATTGGGTATCATCCGCATAACAATGAAAGTTTATGGAGTGGTTCCTTATAATATTGCCTAAAGGAAGCATATATAAGGTGAATAGAATAGGTCCAAGTACAGAACCTTGCGGGACACCATGACTGACTTTGGTTTGCATGGAGGATTTATCGTTAACACGTACAAATTGAGATCGCTCAGATAAATAGGATTTAAACCAGCTCAGTGCGGTTCCTGCTACGCCAATGAAATGTTCCAGTCTCTGTAGTAGAATGTCCTGGTCAACAGTGTCAAAAGCAGCACTGAGGTCTAACAAGACAAGAACAGAGACAAGTCCTTTGTCTGATGCCAGTAGAAGGTCATTGGTAACTTTCACCAGTGCTGTCTCTGTGCTATGATGAACTCCAAATCCAGATTCAAAAACCTCAAATAAAGTATTGTTATGTAGAAAATCACATAACTGTTTTGCGACTGCTTTCTAAAGAATTTTAGAGTGAAAAGGAAGGTTAGATATCGGTCTATAGTTGGCTAAAACCTCTGGATCAAGACTGGGCTTTTTAAGAAGAGGTTTTATTACAGCTTCTTTAAATGATTCTGGTACATAGCCAGATAATAGAGACAGGTTGATCATATTTAATAACGAGGAGTTAATTAAGGATAAAACTTCTTTAAGCAACTTAGTTGGAATCGGGTCGAAGATACAGGTTGATGCTTTAGATCAGTGCTTCTCAAACTTTTTCTGTCAGGCCCCCCTTTGGCGGACGAAAATATTTCAGGCCCCCCCTCGCCCCAACAAAATAGTCATGAAATGGGCCATGTTTAAATTTATTGAAATAACACCAATATCGTGACCTTTCAAATTGTGCAACCACTTTACAACTGTGCAATTGTGCAACAACATAACAATACAGTCCAATACACTCAAAGACTGTGCTTTTTCAAAAATAAAGACAACTTGTAACATTGCAAGTGTTTTAAAAACACTGCTTTTTAAAAGCAGTGTCAAAATGAATGAATTAAACTTTAATTCATTCAGCTTTCCAAAGACATCGCTGAGATAGGCCAGTTTCATGAGAAATTGTTCATCATTGAACTTGCTTGCAGCTTCATTCATGCTCTCCTCCTCCAAGAACACCCGAATCTCCTCTCGTAGTTCGAAGACTCGCGACAACACCTTCCCTCGCGAGAGCCACCTTGCCTCGCTGTGAAACAGCACCGCAGAATGGTCAGCTCCCATCTCCTCACACAGCGCAGAGAACAGGCGCGCTTTCAGGGGTCCGGTTTTGATGAAATTCACCACGTTTATAACATCTGTCAAAACCTCATTCAGCTCAGGGCTAAGCTGTCTTGACGCTAGCGCCTCTCTGTGAATGACACAGTGCGTCCATTGCGCGTTTGGCGAGACCCCCTTGATGAGCGCCTGTAGCCCCCTCTTTTTCCCTGCCATGGCCTGCGCACCGTCAGAACAAAATCCCACACAGTTCTCCCATTTCAGTCCATGTTCTGTCAGATAACTGTCAATCATTTTGAAGAGCTCATCAGCTGTCGCTCTGTTTTTGATATATTTGCAAAACGGCAGATCTTCAATCAGTGACTGGGAATTTACAAATCGAACATAGCAAATAAGCAAACAGTCTTTATTGCTGTCAGTGGCCTCATCCACTTGTATTGCAAAACGTTTGTTTTTCAGTGACTCCGTGAGTTGTTCTTCCAGATCATTCGAAATGTCACATATACGTCTTGCAATGGTGTCATTGGACAGGGGGATACACTTCAATTTTGCGGCGGTTGTCTCATCAATTATTGTTGAAACCATATCAAGAGCAGCGGGGAGGATGAGATCCTCAGCTATCGTGTGTGGTTTCTTACACTTGGCGATTCTATATGCGACCTTGTATGATGCCAGTTGTGCTTTGCTGTTCACTGATGCAGCTTTTACCATTTGCGTCTCCTGCTTACGGTATTCCTCGAGTTTTCTCTTAAAGAAGTCGAGTGGCTTCTTGACGTGACTGGGATGTGATGTCTCAATGTGTCTTCTCAGTTTGCTGGGTTTCATGCTATCAGCTGCGAGGGTTTTCCGACATACAACACACAGGGGTCTCTCCTCACCTCCCACAACATTCGCTGTGAAGCCAAGAGCGAGATATGCCTCGTCATATTTTCTCAACTTGTTTTTTGGTTTATTACCGTCACACGAAGCATCGGTGGCCTTCCTTTTAGTACCTGTCAAAAATGCCTCCATTCTGTTCACTGACAAAAAGCGGACAGCTTTTGCCTTTTACTACCGCCTTGCCAAGCGCGGGGAGCTGAATGAAACCAGAGCGAGAGCGAGAGCGAGGGGGCGTGACCGCGCGCTTTTATGGGTGTGCGCCCCCCCTGTCATGCCTCTGCGCCCCCCCTGGGGGGCGCGCCCCCCACTTTGAGAAACACTACTTTAGATGATGAAATTGTTGAATTTAGTTGGTTAAGATCGATCGGAGAAAAGCAGTCTAGATATATTTCAGGTGTTACAGTTGTTTTTAAGGTTCCTGTTTTAGAAGCTAAATCATTACCAATTGAGGAGAGGAGATTTATTTGATTAATTTGGTCTCTAATATTTAGAATTTTATCGTTAAAGAAGCTCATGAAGTTGTCGCTACTGAGCGATATAGGAATAGAAGGCTCAGTAGAGCTGTGGCTCTGTCAGCCTGGCTACAGAGCTGAAAAGAAACCTGGGGTTGTTCTTATTTTCTTCTATTAATGAAGAGTAATAAGCTGCTCTGGCTTTACGGAGAGCCTTCTTATATGTTTTAAGATTATCTAGCCAGACTAAACGAGATTTTTCCAATTTGGTAGATCGCCATTTCCTCTCAAGTTTTCTTGACTTTAGTTTTAGTTTGGGGGTTAAGCCACGGAGCTTGCTTTCTCTGTTTAATTATCTTCTTTTTTAGAGGAGCGATATAGTTGAGTGTCATTCGCAGTGAGGCTGCAGCACTATCAACAAAATTATTAATTTGGGAGGGACTAAAGTTATCACAGGAGTCCTCCGTTACATTGATAGTGAGACATGGTAATGAACCAAGTATCGCTGGAATCACGTCCTTAAATTTAGCTACAGCACTATCAGATAAACATCGAGCGTACGATATTTTTCTTAGTGGCTTGCAGTCCAGTAGCAGGACTTCAAAAGTTATTAAAAAATGGTCTGATAAGAGAGGATTTTGTGGACAAATTAATAAATGTTCAATTTCAACACCATATGCCAGAACAAGGTCCAGGTTTAAACAGTGAGTTGGTTCATGTACATTCTGACTGAATCCGATTGAATCTAATAATGAGATAAACGCAATATTAAGGCTGTTATCATCAACGTCCACATGAATATTAAAGTCACCTACAATAATTACTTTATCTGTTTTAAGGACTAAACTTGATAAAAATTCTGAGAATTCGGATAGAAAATCAGAATACGGAGCAGGAGCGCGGTACACTATAACAAATAAGATTGGCTTTATTGTTTTCCATGTTGGGTTTGAAAGTGTAAGAACAAGGCTTTCAAAAGAGTTATAGTTTAGTTTAGGTTTAGGATTGATTAATAGGCTTGAGTCGAATATGGCTGCAACTCCACCACCTCGGCCTTTACCTCGAGGAACGTGAGTATTAATATGACTAGGTGGAGTGGATTCATTTAGACTGACATATTCTTCATGTCTCAGCCAGGTTTCAGTGAGACAAAATAAATCAATCTGATTATCTGATATTAAATAATTTACTAATCCAGCTTTAGATGACAAAGACCTGACTTTTAAAAGTCCACATTAAATTTTTCTATTTAGTTGCACTTTTGCAGTGGTGGTGTTAATTTTTATTAGGTTTTTATGTACAACTCCTCTTCTGTTTGTTATTGATTTCATTGATTTCAGTGGTCGTGGGGCAGACACAGTCACTATGGGGTGAGTGGGTGACTGCCCGGATGGAAGCACAGAGAAGTGTGTAAGACTGCAACTCTGACTCCTGGCCTCAACTCCGGATTGTCATGGATTAGGTCCACTAATAAATGCACTAAGATTACTAGATATGAGATCCGCTCCTTCCAAAGTAGGATGAATGCCGTCACTCCTAATCAGACCAGGAGTTCCCCAGAAAGTCCGCTAATTGTCTACGAAGCCCACGTCATTATCTGGACACCACCGTGACAGCCAGCGACAGAATGATGACATGCGGCTAAACATGTCGTCACTCGTTAGATTTGGCAGAGGACCAGAGAAATCTACGGAGTCAGACATTGTCTTCGCAAAACGACACACCGACTCCACGTTAATTTTAGTGCACTCCGATTGACGCAATCGGGTGTCATTGCTGCCGACGTGGATAACAATGTCTGCACCTTTTTTAAAAAAAAAACAAAAAAAAAAACAAAAAAAAAAAAACATCATCATCAAACAAAATCCTCAATTTCAATGAAGTCATTCATCGGATTAAATTAGTCTTTTTTTTTTTTTTTTTTTTTTTAATTTTTTTTATTAAATCAACTTTCTAACTCATCAGTTTCGTCTACATAAATACATATGTGGTTATATAAATGTGGTAATTTATGGTGCTGTTAGTTATTACAGGTGTGTGCGGCAAGCAGGAGAGCAAACCATTGTTTGACCAACTATCTTTTTTTCAATAATTGTTGACTTTTGTACTTTACAACGCTGTGGAGTTAATGGTAATATTTGGAGTCTGAAACAATCCTACTTCTACAAATAGTATAATACTAATAATATTAGTGTAGCCTAATCTTTATCAGCAACTGTGCTGATAAATGGGTTTAAACGGAATGAATAGACATGCACAACTTCTGAATGTTGCAGGCAGAATTCCTCTATTGTCCTGTTCCCCTTCAGGCTTTCAGCATGCTGAATAAGGTGGTGGAGGGAGTGTTTTTTAAAGTGACAGGCTGTTGTTTCAGAGCCTAACCAGTCCTGTAATCTAGTCCCAGTTTCCCGGTGGGTTACAGACTAAATGTTAGCTTCTCACCAACCACAGGAAGAAGACTCACCCCCAACACCATGTTTTACAGTCTCTCTCACTGTGTCCTGTTGCTCATAGAGCGAGGGTGGACATTTCAGCAAGACGATGATCCCAAACACACAGCCAAGGAAACTCTGTTGGTTTCAGAGACAGAAAATGAAGCTGCTAGAATCCAATACAACATCTATAGAAAAAAGTAAATATCAGAGTTCATAGACGAGGCCCACAGAACCTTCAAGATGTGAAGACTGTTTGTGGAAGAATCAGCCAAAATCCCACCTGAGCAACGCATGTGACGAGTTCCTCCACACAGGAGCATCTTGAAGCATCATTATTAAATAGTAGTGTATTAAATACATGTCAGTAAGCGTGTTCAATACTTTCCCCCTGTCTCAATCCATTTTATTACACATAACTTAATTTCTGAACTTATTTGTTTTGGTTTCTTTGCACGTGTGGATTGCATGTGTTGTTATTGACATCTGGTGAACATTTCATGTCAATAACACCTTTAGAAATATATTTACTGAGAAAAATGGTGACGTGTTCAATACTTATTTTACCCGCTGTATGTTGCAGCGTGTGCTTACTGTCTCTGCTGAAGTGTTGTTCTTAGATAGTGGACCACAGGGTCCAGGCTAATCACGTCACAGTTCTTCGACCTCCTAAAATGGAAGCAGTGAGGCAGGAATTCTGAATTCACTGATCACTGTGCAGGTTTTAAGGGAAAACATTGCAGTTAGCCCTTTAAGGAAATGCACTCAATGTAAATCATCATTTATGAGTTCATTACACTAATATAAGATTATCAAATTGCATCCTACAGTGAAGTCTTTTAATTTTGAATTGAGAGACACTTCTGAAATCATCAAACTAACAAAGGCTTTAGGATATCAGAGGTCTCAGGTGACGAACACAGGCTTGTTTCACACACAAGTGTAGTGCTGAAACAATTAGTCGACTAATCAAATGATCAAGTTAATCATCAACAATATTGACAATCAATACATTTTTTATTCTTTGGTTCCAGCTTCTCCAGTGTGAAGATTTGCTGGGTTTTATTTCTGTTTTAATATAATTTAAATTGAATATGTAAATGTGAAGCCTCTGGGCAATGGTAAGGTGCATTTCTGTCAGGTGTTGTACATGTCCAGCAGTAACATGTCTATCAATCAAAGCTCAGCTTCCTTCACCTGGACATGTTTCAGTCTTAGTGAACAAAATATGAACCAGTTTTATCCTAAGATAGAATAAGACTAGAATGGTACTCTGAGAGCCCCAAGGCCAATGGTGCATTCACCTGCTTAAAGTTGTAATGTGGAAACAACATTGATGCTACAAAGAAAATGTGTTGTATCTGCACCATTAACCCAACATTTACTTCCATCCGCCATGTTTCTGAATAATATGACGTCAACTTGGCAAGTCGTGTACCAAAATCTTTGCCAACTTTTCAAGTTTTCACCTTTTTATGTGAATTTTCAGATTATTACAACACCACATGAATGTAGCACAAATGCCGTATCTTGCAATGTTAAGGAAAGTAAAACATAATTTGTGTATCTGCCCTGTGTTTCGGATCCGCTCCAAAATGTAATGGGTTCTTCTTTGGCCCGTGCTACACCCTTCCACCAAGTTTCATGGACATTGGTGCAGGAGACGTCATTGACAGATGAAAACATATAATGTCTCACCATGGGACCAGATTCCTGTAAATCTAAAATGCAGATACCACCAAACTTAAGCTATGATGTGTTTTGAATGATGAAATTATAAAATAGAACAATGGAATAGGATTCACATGATCATGTAAATCAGTGAACACTGGGTGCATTCAGCTTCTCTCTCACATCTCTTCTTTGAGTGTTGAGGACTCTTATGTGTTTTTAATCTTTTTTTGAAAGACAATGGATGTCTTGGAGTGTGGATACACAGACAGTACTTACATGGCACAATTCATTGTTGGTTTGGCTCTTTTCACTGGCTTTACTGGTGATAAAAGGTGCATTAGCTTTATCCTTTAAATCACATCCCCTCCTGGCTACAGGTTAAATCACTGTAGTGTTATATCAATCAGGAAGAGTTTTATTTAGTTTATCTGGGAACAGTTTCTCATCTAGAGACCCAGACCCATTTAAAACGGGAACAACATTCTTCCTCCTGTGGTAGCTCAGTGGAAGCACACGTGTATGTGAGCTACTGTCCAGCTGCTGGTCCCAGGCCAGGTCAGGGCCTGTCATTACTGGAACAGCTGGAGAAGGGCGGCAGCATCTTTACATGGCTAATGAGACACAGAGTGACATGAGGGGCAGACCAGAGCACGAATGTTAGACCAAAGGGAAGAAGAGCAGGCCAGGTGTTGTTGCGTGGAGGGTGAGGGAGGTATTGGGGTACATGAGAAGCAAATGGAGACTAAAGAACACGGGCAGGGAATCCATTGATCCATGGAAAAACGGCTAAAATAATGTTTGAGGTAAGATGCTGCAAATGGGCTATTGTGATTTATAAAAAGGCATTTGATTAAATTTACAACCACAATAGAGTGTGATGCTGCACACGGTGCCAACAAGACGCTGATTTGGTTAACTGTCTCCTGCAGCGCTTCATCTAACTTCTCATGGTTACTGCTCCTTCTATTTCCACTACTCCTTACTTCCACTCTATGTATAACAGATCCTCTGTCAAAAAATGCCCCTTGACTTGTTTTGTAGATGCATTTTTGATGACGCAGATCAATGACTACTGCAGTGCTAACCTCTGGCCAATACATTGTTTCCTGTGACTGCTTCACAGGCAAAGCCATCCTGTGGTTCACCAGTCGAGACAGTTGTAGGAGAGCATACAGTAAACACTGAGGCTCGTATTAATAACATAACATTACGTGCTACATTGTTTTCCTGTGACTCCCTCTTGCTTATGTATGCATAAGAAAATATCTGAATCTAGAGCAGGAATGTTGGACTCCGCCACTTAATAAAATACTATACTACTAGTGCAGTGCCTGTTCGGGATGTGCTCGTGATGCTGCTTGTTGGGTTTCCACCAGTCCATGCGCACTTTTACGGTAGCAACACTAAAGTGTACGCATCATGAGTACAAAAGCTCCCATGAAAACCTTATGACCTCAAAGAAGTCAAAGCCATATTAAATGTGTATGCCCCAGGTTTGATGAAGGCTTTGGAAGAAAGTCAAAGTTTAGGCCGACACCATAGACCAGGGCTTTTCAACTTGTTCAGGCCACATTTTCAGAAGTTAAGGGCCCTGGGCCCCCGACATTTTCCTTAGCTATTATACCAACTGTGTCAGTATCACATAGTGATATTTGTGTTTCGCTAAAACAGTAACCGTTCAGGCAGAGAGTGCTACTGCAGCACGAGAGACGGCGAGAGCCTTTCAAATCAAAAGGATAATGCATTCAGAGGAAGTTGTGAGAAGTTGAGGGAAAAGATAATAGAACCAGGAAGACACCACAGTGACTAGAAAGTGCTGTGTTGTGTCAGAGGTGTTAGTGAAAGTCACTCTGACCGGACTGCTTTCACTTCTGTCTATTTTAGAAGAGAAGAGGAGTGAATACCTGGATACAATTCCAATAACACTTTAACGCGTGCTCTTTGGTGGATCATGTGTTTGTGGAATTACAGGAGCTGATTGGACAGATTCAGGAAAAGATGGTTTTGTTGGTAATTAGAGCAGCATTGTTATTTCCTTGTTGAGCCAGGAGCATGGGAACACACACACGCACTTCTACCATCGGTAACGTAATGGCACGGACAGCTATTTCGTGAAAGAAAACAGAGAGACGTCCCATCATGACTGTTGTGTGGATTATGATGAGTCTATTTGTACTTTTACAGCTTAGCACAGGCGCTAACCAAAGTCCGACTGGGCGGAGCAGGTTTTGGCAGTTTATTCGTTAACTGAAGAAAGATCTTTGATTCCCTTGTTCTGTCCGAGCTGCAGTTTAGGACCCAAAGATATTTCATCATGATAATATGCAACATTATACTTGAGGAGCAGGAACTTTTTCTTTTCTTGATTTGATTAAAAGAAATGATTGATGAACAGAATACTATCTGATGATTTTTTTTGTCTATGGACTTATTGATGAGCCAACTAATAGTCTCAGCCCAATCTGTAAATTTGATCTCTGTAGTGTTTATGGCTTATCTCAGAGCAGGAGTTATGAGAGGTCACTGATGGGGATGTGCAAAAGGACGAATATATCAGTGATTGGCCAGCTGTTTTTTTGGGGCGGTTTTGGTAATTTTATTTTGCCAATTTAATGGTCTTTATCCGAAGAGCGATTAGCTGCTCAGCGTGCAGAGAGCCTGCAGGGAAGAACAGCGAGTAGACCTGGCACATTTTCACATGTAATTGACAGCTGTAGTTACTTAACAGATCAATATTTTAAAAACAAAACAAATCAAATCAAGTTTATTTATATAGCCCAATATCACAAATTATACATTTGTCTCAGTGGGCTTTACAGCCTGTACAAAGTACGACACCCTCTGTCCTTAGACCCTCACATCGCACAAGGAAAAACTCCCTCAAACAATTTAAGATATTATATTGTTCTGCAAATGAAACTCTGATTGTTGGAACGGTGGAAAGATTAACCAAGACAGTTGTGGTGAGTTTTATTCTGTTTTTGTTGAGTTTGAATGAAGTGTGTATTATGATTCTCCGCCTCTCAGCGGGTTCGCCACACACACACCTGGGCGAATATATTGACAATATTGACTCTTTACGTCTAAACTCTCTCAGTAAAAATAATGTTAAAATGTTGTTCCAACAGTGTAACCTCTGTCTCTCCCCTATGACTCCAGGTTCTCAGTGATGTTTTGTTGGACCTGTACCGAGCTCTAAAGTGGGTGGTTCGCTCAGACCCCGATGACGTGGCGGTGGTCCATGCCCAGCTGGCTTTGGAGGAGCTTGATGACGTAATGAGGAGGTTCATCTTTCCTGAGCAGAAGCTGGAGAAGAAGATTGTTGTCCTGCCATAGAGCTCACATTCAGTTTCTGTGGGAACGTCATAGTCCATTCATAGTTTGGACTTATAGAGGATTTTATTTTTATATTCTCTGCTTATAGGCAGCACTAGTTCTGCCTCCATGTGAAGTAGAATTCAGTCAAGTCTTTCCTTAAAGAAAGAGGTGAACCTATACCATTGTGTTCTACTGTAATACCAACGGTTCACTTCCAAAATAAAGATTAAAAAACATATTGTTTCTAAATTTTATTTTAGAGTATACAAAATAAGAAACAGACTTTATAAGATACTGATACTGCCACCCAAACAGCTTAGTAGTGATCACCTATTAACCCCAAAACCATGATGGAGGAAAACAAGAAGGCAGTATTGTCTTGAATAAATAACAATTCCAAGGAAACATCTTAGTTTGACAGGATTTCAAGCTTAAAGGGGCACTCTACTGCTTTTTATGTTAAAGTCAATTTACTAGTCATTGTGAGTTCTACTCAGCCTGTAGAAACAGTTGTATGATGTGTAGTCCTGGAGGAGCTTTGTCCAGTCCAATCTGATGATGCAGGAGCCAGCATTTTTGGCTCTTGACATGAGGGACTAAAAGTCAGGAGATTTTTTTTGTGTTCTGTCGCTAGCGAAACCCTTAACCTTGTTTGTGTGATATGAAATCATCAACACCCATCAGGCCTCAAGCAAGAACATTATTGTTTTTATTGTAGTCTCCTAGCTGATGAATTCATTAAGTGGTGTGTGTTTGTGAGATTTGATCATCAGTATAATCATCATAATGCCAGCTGTTTTTATGTTCTCTGGGGTGGTTTGATTAAAAGAAAAGTACCCTAGAATAAAACAACTTCAGACTGTGGAGGTTGAAGTTCTGCTGTCAAAAATCAGCAGATAAAAACAACAGAAATGTATGTTGCAAAAGCCTCAGTGTCAAGATACTCTTGCAGCGCTGACGTCCTGATGTTGAATCAGAAATGGAGAGAAAGACATATTGTAGCCATCTGTGGGCATATGTCATAAATAATACACATCTTAAAAAATGGTGAGTGTATCTCATTTTAAAGTTGCGTAGTATGTAAATATATATGTGTATAAACAATAAGAAATTTCTGCCTAATTTAGAGTTATTTTGAGTGTTGATGGAGCAGCTACAATGTTAGCATAGCCCTGATTGATCCAAACTCCATTAAGAAAACAAGCATTTAAAATAATATATTCTTAAAATGTAGACTTTTTTTTTTTTTTTTTTAGAAATCCTCATTATTTCGGAATCCTTTTCATCCGTTTATTGCAACTAAATCAAAGCAAAATCAGTGGGTTCATACAGCTGTAGAAAACCAGCCTAATTCAGCCGTGCAAAGTAACTCAAGTGAGTAACCCAAGGCAAAACTTTCTGTGTGAATACAGCAATAAGAACAAATCTGTATGAAAAATACTAAATCACTGCAAGATTTGCATGTTAATGCAGAATTGTAGTACAGAACAAGGGTTTTGGGTGAAGGAACCTTTAGACTTGAGATCTCAGAAGCCCACCTGGTTTGCTTTTGTCACATTGGTTTTCTACATAATCTCAGACTTGTACAGAGCTGTGGTTGCATCGTTATGTCTCTGAAAACATGGTGGCAAGCAATTGATACAAGTATTTCTTCTTTAGAGCATATTAACACTAACCTGAAATGGAGACCGGACAATAGCTGGACGACTCTCTGTAAACACAGGCCAATGGGTTCCAGGTGGCTTTGAACAGAGTCCAGCTGACAGAGGAATGAGACATTCCTTCTTTTGTTAAATCCATTGGGCAATAAGCTAACTGTGTGAGGCATGACCTTCTCTGTCTCTCCCTGTGTTTAAACATACAACCGGCAAACATAAGGAGCGTCAGCTTTGTTTGCAGCCCTTGAATATTTCCTCCAATGTGGAGTCAAGGTATCCCTGTGGCAGGCGCTGTATAAAGACACAGATTCAGGCCTCTCCACCAGAGTGTGGCTCTTCAATCACACTTTCTCTGGAGGTTATGTCACCGCAAATAACCTTCAGGGAGTTTTGAACACGAACAATAAGATATGTTAAGGGTCTGTATTATCAAGAAAATGTGCTAGAGACTTGGTACGTCCAGGTTCACTATTTTTCAAGTCATAAAAATAGTATATGTCCAAAGTTCTCAAGTTGACTTTGCTTCATTTTTTGAGAATGAGGCATTGTATAGTTATTTTGGTCAAGGTCTACTATAATGGAGAACTACATTTTTACACAAACACTTTGGCTTTATAGTTGTAATTCTTTGAACGTTATTAGCACTCCTGAATCCCCAAATGTTCCTCCGCTCATTGTTTTTGACTGTCTTGACTCTTGAGTGAATCAGGACTCGTGACTATGTGAAATGTAAAAATGGTCACTCGTATTGATGAATATACACAGAATTACCACCAAAACTGCAAGTCCCTAAAGAGGGATTTTGTACCCTAGTACCACAACAACCTTTTTTCTCTGTTGCAGTATATGCCTTGGTTTATTCTCAATAAAGGAGTCATTTTTTCACACATAGCTTTTTATACAGAGCCAAAACATCAAACACTGCTAATTGAGCTCACTTTGAATGCACAGAACAGATGTCCTCCTCTGATGTTTTATTTATGTAATTATTTTCTGTACAGATAGCTAAAAGATGGTGGTAAAAGAGAGCCATGTTAAATCCCAAGAGAAACTGAGAGAAGTTCCTCGTAAAGCATTTTTGCCTTCCAGCAGCTCAAAATCAGCTTCACACACTCCGCCTGCAGAATGCTCATTGCAGTCAAGGTCAAGAGGGTAGCTGTGGCCTCCAGGAAGGACAAAGGTTTGTTTGAATATTAGCTGACATTGTCTTTTAATAAGATATGACACTCTTCTCTAAGTCAGACAGGTTTTCACCATGAACCTTGTTTTCTGAAATTAACAATAAAGAGTTTTAAAATGCTAAATGAAATGCTAACGGTAAATTGGATCAGAGATTTTAATCCACTCAGCATTTTGACCAAGGTCTACTTTAAACAGCTTGAAGCCCTTCTAACATGCGAACACTGCTGAGTGCAACACACACCATGGGAGACATCCCGATGAACTGTTAATGGCGGGAATCACATTTTACTCGGCAGAGAGCAACATTTCATTCCAATCCAAATATTTTATTCAAATCAAACATGAAATAAATTGTGTTAACCTTTGATTTCAGCTACCAGCCATTTGAGTAATGTAGGAGGAAACATCCTAAACACCAACGATTTGCCATCGTGGACCAAGCGGCAACCTCTGGTGCTGAGAAATTAAGCCAACGTGGAAGTGCCAAAAACTGCTGTTCCTCGAATGGCCACTTGAGGCTGGCTCCAAATCTGAGTCAAACCCCATAGACCCCCATGTTAAAATGCCAAGTTTACAGCAGAAATAAACATGTTTACAGCCTCATACAAAAAACGGTTTTGGTCTCTCTCAGTATCACCTAGATGTTAACTACGCAAATCAAAAACATTTTGCTTAAAAGGTTGGTTCAATTAAATAACAAGAAACATATTTCTGACTTATCCTATAGTGTTGTGGAACCAAACAGATAGTTGGAGCTTTTTTTGGCAAGACTTTTCAGATATCCAACACATATTTCTGCCAATAGAATGGAAGTGAATTGAATTTTGTTTGTGATGCTAAAAGCATAAAGATGTCCCTTATTATTGTTTATTGGATTCCCATTATTCTCCATAAATACACACACATGACGGGGGGACAAAAATCAGTTTTTTAAAGAATGTGAAATAGGACAAAAATAAAACCCGAGCTGCAGGTATTTGATTTTGTGGCGCAGTGCAGCAAAACTAAAAGTTGCGGATAGTTTAAGTTAAAGAATTCCCTTCCCTCTTTAATTATTACTGCGAGCTGCACTACGTCACAGCTTGGTGTGTTTCCAGCGTTTCCAACTGTTTTTTAACAGAAAGCAATGTCTCCATTTCCCAAAAACAAAGTTAGAAAAAATGTCCCTCCAGAGGAAAAAAGGTGAGGATCATTGGGGTAAATGTATTTACAATCAATAGGCTGACATATCTGTTGAGGCGCTTTGGTATGATGAAGGCTTCATGCAGACTTTTTTGGTTTTGAGGCAGAGCACACAACTGAACTTCAATGTAGGAGAAGCGCACCTCTTTCCTCTTACAAACTTGAAAGCCTGTGTCTGTCACAAACTGAAGGCATGTTTAAAAGAGGTTGGAGAGTACCATCAAGGAGGGTCTAAAGCTGGAATTATGCCTCTCCTGGTGCACGAAAGCAAATGTATACAGGTATCATTCAGACACGTTTGCGCGTGTGTTTCTTTTACACATGTACGATTGGGAGAATAACATATGGTATGTGTCCACTACTAAGTAGTGTTACGTTCAGCTAACCTCAACTTAAAGAAAATGTATAGGAAATCACCATGATGACAGTGTAAAGAAACCAATACATCTGTGCTGAAATGTACGGCCAAAGAAATACGTTTATGAGTATCTCTGCAGAATTATAAATCCAGCTTGACAAAGGATGCTGTCAGGTGGTATTGTGGGAATTGTAGGATCCTTGTAGGATCGTTACGCATACGAGGAATAAAGGTCAGGGCATCTCTGCCTCTGTGGCTTTGTTTTGAAGGTTTGACCTTTTTTGATGCTCTTTTGAGTGCCCCAACTTTATGAGAGTGTAATATTCAAGCAATTAACTTTAGTACTCCTTCAAGGTAGACATTATTTTCAATCTGCAACCATGGCTAGTTGTTTAGTGAACTTCGGTATTCTGTCTCAAAGCCTTTCATATATATGGTCACTGACAGTTACTGAGAGAGAGGGAGGGAGTGCGAGAGCCACAGTCCCCTTGGCTGCAGAAGCCATGAGAGGTCTATTACAATAATTACTATACCTCACCATGTGTCACAGTCAGGGAGCCAGAAAGGAGAATGTACAGAGGAGTGTGAGAAAGGCTATGAATGTTGGGTGGTTGAGTGGAATTACCCTTTGAGAGTTTGTTTTAGGTAATATGCATTCAATTACCTAACGTAAATTAAATGTGTTTGAGTGGCTTTAACGTCCGTGTACCAATTCTCAGAGGCGTATTGCAGTTTGTGTCAGGCTGCCAGCCCAGCCGTGGAACCTGCAGGATGTCAGCAGCTCAGCCTCAGAGCAGGAGAGGAAAGGGAGGGAGGATAGATAAATAAGCCCATAAAGGATGCTTTGAGAGGTGGAGAGAAGAGGGGGCTCCGGTCAAACAGTCCCCAGGCTTGTTGGAGGCTGCTGGCTGCATTGCAGAGAGATATGGAGCTAGCTGGGGTGTCTAGGAAGGGGAGGGGAGGGAAGGGGGTAGAGGCAAAGGGGGGGGGGGGGGTTAAAGGAGACACAGAGGGGAGCTGTGGAGGAGAAGCTCAGCAGTGTCGTTCTGCCAGCCAGTGTGACTGAGGAGGAGAAGAGGAGAAGGATTCAGGCTCTGCTGCAAACAGGGGACGCAGAGACGGGTTGATACTGCAGCACAGGACAGAGGAAGGGGGTGTGAGGAAACCTGGGGATGATTCATTGCAGCGAGCGAGGAAGAAATCAGACGAGGCCAAGATCGAGATCCCTATCTCGATCCGGTTATCTTCACCTTCAACATTACCATCACTTTGGCCCCGTGCTCGTGATGGAAATCCGAAGCCAGGATGGAGAGCAGCAGAGGCAGAGACCAGACTAGCTGTTGCCCCCAACCTGTAATCTACAGACGTAAGAATACACCAGCATCAGCTGCTGGCCGAGCACCGCTGATCACATCTCAGCTGGGGGGCTTCATGCCCAGGGACAGTCCTGGGAGATAGAGGGAGGAGGTGGTGGAGGAGGAGCAGGCAGCGGGAGGCTGGCTCAGAGAAGTGGTGGAGGGTGGTGGTTTAAGCTGCCGGCTGTATTTTTGGATGTGGAATCTCCTGAATTAAGTGAGCAAGCTGAAATAAAGATGTAGTGTGAGCTAGTGGAAGGAGGGGTACAGAACAAGGAGAGTGCTGTGCTGAGGAGAGGAGAGGGCTGGACGTCCCGGCTTAACGGACGGACCAGGCGGACGGAGATCTGGGGGAGTCCTAAGGGGGAGACAAAGACGGAGGGTCCACTGGATCAGGAAGGTAAGGGTTTCAATAATATGTTTTGTACTAAGAGACTTTATCCTTATGATGTAAATTGCCCCACTAGGACAGAAAGATAAGACACATCTTTTTTTTGATGGTCCTCACTTCTATAAAGAGCTAGTTTAGCATTTCAATTTGGGTTTAGGATTAAGATCAGATAAAAGGATCTAGAATAAGTTGTTGAGTAACGTTTAAGGTTTGGCAGGTAGATGTAAAGGTTTGGAAAAAGAGAATAAATGAAAGTACTTGCAAGTGAGATCAAACAGAGACTGAATGGAAAGTTTTAGAAACATTGGAATAAGCAATATTAAAGCTTAGTTAGAACGTGCAGCACAAAGACCTGAGTGTGCTCTGGCTTGTGTGGTGAATGTGAGGTAGAGAAAATATTTTTTCTGCCTGACACTGTGTGTGTGCGTGTGTGTGTGTGTGTGTTAGTCAACTAATCACTTGAACTGCTGCTCATTTCTGCTTTAATTGCTGGGGGAAGTTATAAAATTACTCATTAATAGGTAAAGCCTAAGTGTGTGTCTATGTTCGCTGCCTTTTCTATGTACATTACGTACTGTGTTTGTGTGTTTGTGCTGACTGCTGGCATGTAGTACATGTGCTGCTTTTTCCCTCTGTGGAGGCAGACGGTGACCGTTAGTAGGAAACAGTTGACAGGAACACTGTCAACTGTTTGAAGGCTGCTGCCGTCTCCAAATAAAACGCTGGTCTGTTTGATTTTCCATGGCATCACTGCCATTACGGACCTGCCTGGTCTGGTTGCCTTTTACACAAAGCCTGCTGGTATGTATGTGAGACCTCAGGTGAAGTCTCTATCGTATCAACAGCACACTCTGATCCAGTCGAAAAAGTGCACAAGTGATAACACTCAGTTGATGGGTATCATAGGAATGTGAAGCACTAGAAACAAGATTAAAGCAAATACTTTTGTATGTAACTTTTAAAGGAAGAAATAATATAGTTGTCCTCTTAAAAATGTAATCTAAATTCATACCACTAAAACACACACTAGCTCATTTGAACATACTCTGGGATTTTGCCGCTATAGCCTGGCTAATGTGAGCTAATATTAGCTCATTTTAGATAGCTGTGTAACTGACTTTATTTTGTCAACCTTATGATTTTGATGATCTTGTGCTAATGTTACACTATGCTTGAGTAAGCCACAGATAAACATTTCAATACATTCAAAAGTACAACAAGTACAACACATTTGTTACCAGGAGACATGTTTGCTGTTTCCTATACTTGCCTTCGTTCTCAGTCAAGTCATCTAATGATGATGTCTGCAGGCGGACGAATATTTGTGACGTTGGTACTAGTGATGAGCCCACAGATAATTATCACCCAACTTCCCTTCACCTCTATTGAGCTTCATAGCCTAAACTATTGCTTTGGTTTGACAGCCTACATTTTACAGTTTGGTTCAGCCACACTGCTCTCATTAACCTTGTTACCTTGTAAGAAACCAAACCTGCCTACTTTTTAATGTAGGCAGCTAAACCTTTATCATAGCATTGAGATCAGGGTTTGTAGTTCTTTGAGATTCTTACGGTTGTTTCTTGCTTAGGACAGTAACGTTAGCCAGGCTGCTAGCTGGTACCCATGTTGCGAACGATAAATGAACAAGCTACATGTTCATATGAAAATCAACGGACAGAAAATATGTGATCAATGTATCCGCTGCACAGTTTGTTTGGGAACAAATGCAATGTGTCCTGTGTTGTTGGTAGCTCTGAGCAAAACTGAAAGAGATCTGCTTGTCTTTGAGATGGCGGTACCAACAATATTACCACTTGGATATTATCAAATATGTGTAATTTTAGCTTGTTGTGGAGTTCTGCTGAAAAGTGGCAGAATAAAGGCTGATTAATGCAGCATTAAAGCAAATGACTCAAGAGAGTGATGGGAAATAATGGACTGTTTAGTTTGCTTTAAGTCTAAAGCCCCATCAACAGGGCCGAGAGATGACGTCATTCATTACACTCCTAATAGAAAAGATTTCTAACAGTGCATGCCACATAACCGCAACATCGGCGGTATTGTTTAAGCTCGGGACCTTTGTTGCATGTCGTGGCCTAACGGTTCAATTCCTATCTGCCTCTTTACTGTAACTCTCCAATAAAGGAAAAAAAAAAAGGAAAAAAATAAGTTTTGGACAAAACAAGCAGCTTGCTGTTAATTGTTAGATTCTTATAGTCAGACTGAGGGTGGTGCTAGAGGAGGTCATGAAGTGTCCAAAATAGAAAGGATTTATATAATATGAATATGAATGATACAGCTAATTCCATAGCCAGTAGTTATCAAAGTATTCTGCTCAGGATAAAAGACAAACTGCATAATATTGACATCACCATCAGTAGGATCTAGTTAGGATGCATATTAAGATTAATGTCAAGCTTCAAAGGTAGTTAACTCTACATCACATGTTAAAAGATTGTTAAGCTGAGCTATTCCACTGGGCCCATTTCAATACCAGGTAGTATAAAATGACTTGGCATCAAACAGACCTGGAATATAATTCAGCCATTGCTTTTTCTGTATGTTTGTTTTGAATGGTCATCCTGTGACTGCGTCCACACACTGTACACACACCTCTTCAGCTGGGAGTACTTTATTAGTATTATTATATTATATTATTAGTATATTGATTTTACCCAGCTATATCTCTTCCTTCATTATGTAATGAGGTCTGTGAAAGAGGATTTTGTGCTACACTCCCTGGAGAAGGCACAGAGAGAGCCATCTAGTGGCAAAATAATCTTTAAATCCCAGACTTTTTTTTACAGAAGTTTTTGTGTGAGTGCAGTGAAGATGAACATGTAGAGCCTGTCTTCACCTTGACAATCAGACACCATAGTTCCCTTCTTGGGTGCTAACCAACCCCACTTCTTCTATTCTCTGTTCCTGTCATCTCTCCCTCCCTTCTTGCTGTCTGACCTCCAGTACTGGCTTCCCACTGGTTTATACTTCTATGGAAAGACAATAAACTTTTCTGAATTAAAAGTTAGGTGTTTTATTACCTTTATATAGACAGGTGCATAAGAGAATATGTGAGAAGTTTTCAAGATACCAAACATGTCCTGAATTCTTGAAAATGAAATGTATACAAAATGGCACAGCATGTAGTATATTTTCTACTCCACAGTTAGAGACTTGCAGGTTAACATAATGGAGCATTAAGCAGCTAAAGTTTTTTATCTCAAGATAATGCCCATATTCCTCCATGCCTGTAAATAAACAACAACAGCTTGCTGCTGCCCAAAAGTGACCAAAAAGAAAGAGAATTAATTAAAGAATGAATGAATATTAATTCATAAATGAATGGAGGCTTACATTTAAAGAGTACAACAAGAAGTTATTCTGTCCAAGTAACATTAGAATGAAGTACAGTAAGTATCCAAGGTAGTAAGAGATGAGGGTCCTTACAATGAAGCCTAACACCAGGCGCTATCAAGTGAAAAAAAACAATACAGCAAAAGTAGAAAATTATATAACTCACAAAACCAAACAAAAGCAGATCCAAAGCTGCCAGCCACCGTTGTCCCTAAAATGATTTCTGCCTTGTCGTCTGACCCTTCGGTGAACATCCACTTTATTGTCCTGTTTCCTAACTTTTCTCCCTCCTTCTCTTGCTCCACCCAAATATATTTCCCTATTCCCCTCCCTTCTTCCTCTCCCTCAGCTGGGTAAATTCCTCTGTCTCAAAACCAAAACCATCAGTCAGTCAGTCAGTCACAATCCCCCCAACTCCTGACCTGGACCTCTGTCAGATGGCCTGGATGCAGGAAATCCCTCCCTTGTGGCACCGTCACTCCTGGGATAGAGTTGGGAACAATATGATTTTTACCTGGAAATGTTGGAGTGACACTTTTATTTACCTTTGATTTTTTTTCCTCCTGCATCTTTATGTAATGTTCTTAATTTGAAAGTAGCTGTACTCTAATCTGGATCTGGACATGGATTTAAACCACATGTACACATGGTAGAATGTGACCAGCATCACGACAGATCCCTCTGGATGTGTGGGGGAAATATAAAATCACAGCTTCAGGTTTTACATACTGCGAGTTCTGCAAGGATTTACAAGTCAGAGATGCCATTTTGACCACATTTACCCAGGGAGATTGAATTCATACTGAAGATAACAAGGTGATGACAATTTTTTTCACAATTTTGTTGATTTGTCATTTCATTGGTTTCTGTGGATTTAAAGTAGAAACTTGCCCCTAGATGTTGATGTTACTATTGTTACTCCCACTGTGATAGAAACAATTATCCATTCTAAACTGAGAGATAAACTGCCTTGTGCCTGTAGACAACAGTATCTACCATTTATTCAATTCTGCTTCATTATGCTGTTCAGAGGAAAGGAATTCAGGCATCTTATAAAAGATAAAACTTTAATTTAGCTCACATTTATTGGATAGTGAAATGTCATGTAATACAAATAATGGAGGAGTGTTTTATTTTTGTTTTTTTTCATTGTGGTACATAACAATCACCAGTAATATTTAAACATCCCATAAAATACCAATTTGCTGCAGTCAGGATAAATGTAACCCTGGGCATAATTGTACCTGTCCCCCCCCCCCCCCCCGAGTCCCCGGACTAATTCCAGCTCCCCGCCGGCCAACAACCCCCTCTGGTGACTGTGGCCCTCCAACAAAACAGTCCATTTTACTGTCTGCCTGTAATCTGGCCGATGGCCCCGGGACGTTGAGACCATGCTGCCTCGGCCTGCTGCTATAATCCACCATTGATCGCATATTGAGCTGAAGCTCTTTTTCTGTTGCCCTCATTGGCAAAAATTGGATCCATATACATGCATATCCCCAGATGACGTACAGTGCAAAATATGACCTTGTGGCACTTCTACCAAAGAAATAGTTCCCACTGTTGAGTAGTAGTGTGTTGTGTAGATAATCCAGACTAACAGTGATTCTGTTTCTGAAAAGAGATGCCACTTTATAATAATTTATACAATTTTTCCTTGTTTTGAGCTACACAAATGGAATTCCATTCACCTCCAATGTATTAAGGTTGAAGTAGAGATCTCAGAGAAAAAGATGGCCAAATAAAAACACAACATTAAATTTAATTAAAATTGTGATTTGGATAAACCATTTTTTTTAAAAGATTGCACTGAACCTCTTGAACATGCAGGGTTTACTTTCTATTTTATGGGCTGAATTATTCATCGTCGTTTTAACTGATGCTCTTATCCAGAACAACAGAATGAACTACCGTACAATCCAATATCACCTGAACAATCAGTCAAGAGGTAGTACCAAGATAAGAAATGCAAAACAGACAGGGGAGAATTGAGATTTTAGAGAAGTTAGGGCTGTATTTACTGTAAAAATAATGAAATGATCTGGTTTTGAGATAAAGAACCTTTCAATCACAGTGACAACACATGCAAACAATGCTTGAGAAAAATTATATTTTGTATGTTTTCTAAAAACCTCTATTTACAAAATTCCAGTCACTACCTACATATCACATAGACCGTTTCTGCTGGATCTCCCATGCAGAATGTAGATACGTGAAGAAAGTGTGGTTAGTGCCAGAATGTAAATCTATACATCCACTCAGAGAGGAGCATAAATCTGTCTGTGCCAGTATGTCCCACAGAGCTGAATGTAATACCATAAATATCAGCCTGTCTCTCCTGCACTGGCCTGGCCAGGTGGGCGTGGAGGGTGAGAGGGGGCCAGGAGGTAATTTCATGAATGAAAGGACAGAATTGTTCCTCCGTTTCGACCAAGCACTGGCCAAACCCTAACTGGCCTTTAATTAGAACTATTAACCCAGAGAGGGAAGAAGGGAGCGCCAGAGGGGCTAATGGGAGGAGGGTTAGGGGAGAGGAAGGAGGGAGGAAGTTGAAAGAGGAGAGAACAGATGGGCAAGTGGTGTTCAACTCTAAATTCTTTCACTTAAAGTGATTTAAATCCATCAAATCTGACCCTGATACTCTTTAAAAAGGTATTGTTCTGTGCAATATTTGATTGCATAGTGATAGTAAGGCAAGCGTTGGATAATACTGCTTCAGGCAAAAACATTGTTTTTTTCATGCACTAGTCAATTTAGAGATTTTGGGCAATATAGTTTCCCTAACATGTCTTCTTTCAGACTAGAAGAAAGAAAACATCCAAAAAAAGAATATCCAAAATCCACATTTGGTGGTTTATTTTGCTAACTTTGTCTATTTGTGTCTGTAGATTTCTCCTAAATTCACCAAAAGTTTGAATCAAATCAAATCAAGTTTATTTATATAGCCCAATATCACAAATTATACATTTGTCTCAGTGGGCTTTACAGCCTGTACAAGGTACGACACACTCTGTCCTTAGACCCTCACATCGCACAAGGAAAAACTCCCTAAAAGAAACCCCACAATTAGTGGGGGAAATTTGAATTACATAATGCCTCATTTTCATATTTGAACATAACATTTCAGAAACTTGTAATACAAAAAATAACTGAATGCAGTGTAAATAATCAACTGGGGAAGTTTCATGGTGATTTCATGGTAATTGTTTTATTACATTTTTTATCATTTATGGAGGGGTACAAAGAGATATCTTTGACTCTAATATGTCAACAAAATGAAACAAGTATTTTCTACCTGGCTTTAATCAATGTTCATGGTGATATCTATTAGTTAAAAAAAAGTTCTCCCCTGAATAATAGTAATGGCTCTAATGATGGTATTAAGTGCAGTAATACCATTCCTTCTTCCTGGTGGCAGTTGCACAGTAGCAGTAGTAACAGTAGCAATAGTACAAGCTATAGAAGTATTAGTAATAGTAGGTTTAGTAGTATTACTATAGCAGCAGAGTATTCTTATATTAGTTGTACATACTGTAGTTATAGTTTTAGCAGTAGTAGTTACTATTTAGACTGTTGGGGGACTCACTCCTCTCCTCCTTTCCCTATCTTTCTCTCTCTCCTCCTCTCCCTCTCTATTTATATGCATTCATGTCTCTTATTAAATGCATGTTACTAACTCATCATCCCCGGAGTTTCTGTGTCTCCCATCTGGCAGGTTGCCACTATTAAAGATTACTTCTGGATCATGAATCGTGGCTGCACCTGTTACCCTGGTCCTGCCTGACGTTCACGCTAATATATATATATATATATATATATATATTTCTTGGAGACACCGGGAAGTTTTTTGACATCCCCCTGGATCCTTCTTTTTTATATACGGTTGCATCATCATTTCTGTCACATAGATTGTCTATGTTGTATTTTTAACTCTGTAGTTTGTTGTGTACACACGTCACCTATTACAGTGTTTGCGTCCTGGGAGAGGATCCTCCTCAGTCTCTCCCTGAGGTTTAGAACATGTTTCCTCTTTAATTGTGGGGTATCTTTTAGGGAGTTTTCCCCTGTGCTGTGAGGGTCTAAGGACAGAGGGGGTTGTATCCTGTACAGGCTGTAAAGCACACTGAGACTAATGTGTAATTTGTGATATTGGGCTATATAAATAAATTAGATTTGATTAATGCAGCATGAGTTGTAGTAGTAGAGGGTTATGTAGTATTACTGTAGCAGCAGGAGTAATTATTGTACATAATAATGTGTACTAACAGTGTACCAGTACCAGCTATCAATACATACATGTGAACAAGATGTGAAGTTAGGGAATACGGGGGGTAACAATCTGCAAACCTAAAATAATTTATACAGTAGGTATTTTTTAACTAGCAGGTAAACGTTGTTATATTTTGGGGTACAGTATGACTATTACTGAGGTACAAAGCTAGTAGTTTGGGGGGAAATGGGGTAATGAGTTACGTAGCACATTATTAATCGGCTGTGATTTACCAACACTGGAGGTGTAAAGACAATAAGGAAAAGAGGACAGACAAACTATATAGTTCTTTTATATTTGTTTGGGTACTTACTAAATAAGGGTACACTTGTGATTTTCCTTTGGAACAGACAGTGGCCTACCTATGGGGGACACTTCAGAAGAGGTGGTTCAGGTTTATGTAGATTAACAGAGTATTGTTCATTGTTGTTATGGAGTATAGGAAGTAGAAATGTTTTTTCTTTTGTTCATCATTTTTTTTATGATGAGATTTTACAGTAAATAAAGAAAATGAGTAGTCTAACACCCAAGGCTGTTTTAGAAAATTATTTATTGTATGTCCTGTCCCAGTGTAACGTAAACAACACTAAGACTACAGTCACTGTAAAACTTTATTGAGAGTCATTCCGCACTATCAAAATTAAAATATGACACAAAGAGCAAGTCATAACGTTCAAACTCAGCACTTTTCTAACCAGTCTTTAGACAATTTCAACTTACATCCAAAACTGAGCAGACCATGCCAAAAGCGCAAAAGATCTCAATAGCTACATCTCCACATATTAGAATAGGCACCCAGTAGTTAATTACATTACAAATTAAAGTGCCACATTGTTGTGCAGCACTGTGGGTTATACTATACCTCATAATAATAAGGTAGGTACCCATTAGTTAAAAAATGTATAATTTTTAAGTTCCCTTATTCTCGATAACTATAACTTCACATCTTGTTCCCTTGCACCTACCAGTAAATACTGTAATGGTAGACAATGAAAACCCACTATAAACTGTAACTGGAAGAACTGCAATGTACATTGTGGGCTGTATTCTAAAGTGTTACCTAGTGGTGCTAATAGCAGCACCTACAGTGGTAGAAGTTATAGCAGCAGTAGCCAACTATTACAGCAGTAGTAGCATTCGAAGTAGAAATAGTATAAACAGTAACAGTACTTTTAGTAGTAGTAGTATAAGAAGCAGTAATAGTAGTAGTTTTAGTGCTAGTGCTTATTGCAACAGGAGTAGCAGTAGTAACAACAATAGTAGTCCTACTAGTAGTATTATAAGTAGTCACAGTAGCAGCAGTGCTATTAATAGTACTAATTGCAACTGTAGTAGCAGTGATAGTAATAGTAGAAGTAAAAAGTGGGTTTAGTAGTAGTACCGCTATCAGAAAGAGTTGAGTAATAGTAATAGTAGTACTGTAGCTGTAAAGGACTGCTACACTGGGCAGTTAGTATTTTCTCACGTGCTTCTGGCACCATGTCTCCATGATGTCACTGACTTCAGCTGACGGCGGCCGATGAAAGGTTTAACAGAACAAACAGGAAATAGCACTCGGATCAACGAACAAGGAGTTACAAGCTCTCTCTCCTAGAGCCTTCAGTCTGTCTCACCTCACATGTACAACAGACCTGTGTTTATACTCATGCTTTGCAATGAATAACATGCTCACGTGTGTGTCCAGACAGGCATTTAAGAAGACATTGATGTGCAATACTTTGCGATAAATGTCTTCTAGTGCAAACCAATTCAAACAGTTTACCAACTTGCAATAATTTTTTCCTCTTTCCCTGCCTACCTTGTCCCTGAACATGTGTCCCCTTACTTTCCGATCCTCACCTTCACATCTGTTGGGGCCCCCACTGCCTCACATTCTCCTCTCCCTCCAGATGCCCTCTCGCTGCAGGAATGCGCTGAACATTGTGGTCACCACCCTTTTTGCTGCGGTGGTCCTCTTCACCATCCTGCTGGCCTACGTCACAGGTTAACTTGTGAATTTTAAAGATGGATACACACATAGAGAAACATGTTCATGAGAATCAAAACAAGGGATTGTCATGTTGTTGTTTTTAACTTGTCTACACTGTGTTTCTTTGTTATAAAGGCTACCAGTTTATCCACACTGAGCAGCACCACCTCTCCTTTGGCCTCTATGGTGCCTTCCTCTCCCTCCATCTCTTCCTTCAGAGCCTTTTCGCCTTCCTGGAGCATCGGCGCATGAGGAGCCCCGCCCGGCCACAGCACCTCTGTCGCTCCGTGGCTCTCTGCATTGCCGCCTACCAGGAGGACCCAGACTACCTGAGGAAGTGCCTGCGCAGTATCCGCCGAATCTCCTTCCCTGGCCTGAAGGTGGTGCTGGTGGTAGACGGGAACCGGCCCGAAGACCGTTACATGATTGACATTTTCCAGGAGGTGATGGGCGGGGCTGACCAGGCTGGCAGTATGGTGTGGAAGGGAAACTACCACAGCGATGGGGGTGGAGGAGGAGGAGTCGGAGGTGGAGGGAGGAGCACAGTGCACATGGAGGAGGCAGCACGGGTGGCTCGGTTGGTCAGAAATTGCCGCTACTCCTGTATCATGCAGGAGTGGGGAGGGAAAAGAGAGGTGATGTACACTGCCTTTAAAGCACTGGGGGACAGTGTGGATTATGTGCAGGTAAGGGCCACATGCACAGGGAATAGTATGCATGTACTATTGAAAGATTACATAAAAGGATTGGGACAATGTCAAAAAATGATTTAGGTGTAGGAGCAATCATTAAAAAAAAAGTTTAAAGGGCCACATCATTAATTTTACACATTAAGATCTGTTTACTCACCTTGAGGAGGACTACTCAGCCTGTGACAACAGCTATAAAATGTCTAAAATGTGTGAAGTATGAGAAAATAACTCTGATGATCACCAGGCTCAACTCAGCTTGGATTTGTAACGGAAAGCTTGTGTTACAAACCGGAGGTGTGGAGTTTGAGAGACATGAGACATGAATGTATGAACCAAATGTCATGGCAATTCATCCAATAGTTGTTGAACCATTTCACTTAAAACCCCATATGTCAACTATATGGATCATGGTGGCGCTAGAGGATATGTGAGCAACATCCAATGTCAGCAGGAAACATCGTCTGGGAACCTTGAATGTCTAAACCAGATTTTTTGGCAAATCAATCAAGTAGATGTTGAGATATTTCGCAGAAGAAGTGTAAACGTTGACCTAATGGTGGTACTAGATGAACATCAGAGGGTCACCAAAGTCATAGGGATACATCTTCTGGGGACCATGCATGTGTGTACAAAAGTTCATGGCAATCCATCCTCTAGTTGGTGAGATGTTTCATTCTGGACCAAAGTGGTGGACCCACCAACCGACATACAGACGTTGCCATCCTTAAAGCCATGGTGCTAGCATTGCTAAAGACGGAAGTTAAATATTCTGACAATGAAGTCAGAAATTTGCTGATTCAACTATATAGATTCAAGAATCTATATTTTTTCTCTTGACTCCAATCTTCTTTCAAAAATGGTGACGTAATCAAAAAACGGAAAGAATGAAAGAACACCCGCTCTCAAGACTGCCGGACCTGTAATCTGTTCACAAAGAAAGAATCACCACATTTCTCTGCCCTATCTTTTGATAAGGTTAGAGCATCTCTGTCAATGTATTGGCCCAGTGTGTAGTATTGTCCTCATAAAAGTTTATCATCTTGTCATATCATCAGCCCAATATAACATATCACAAATGTGCCTGAGGGGGCTTTACAACCTGTACAGCATACGACACCCTCTATCCTTTTTGACCATCGCTTCAGATAATATTCTGGTGTATACGTACGTTTTGGTGCTGTGTAGTAGTCATTTTCCATTGTTCTGTTTAGCTACTTCAGTGACTTCAGAGTATTTTTATCTTCCAGAAATGTTTCTTATATTAAGTTACAGAAGATTTTGGCAGAAGGCCCAACATTAAAACATTCCCATTAAACACAATATAACTGTGGCCAAAAATAATCACTTTACACAAAGCAACCAGTGGAGGAACATTTATATTCATCTGCAGACTCTAATCAGATATAATTTAAGTCAGTTTATAATTGTATTGCTGGTGCTATTGATATCTGCCTTGCTTCTGTGCTGGTGCATACTGATATCATAATTTCTCTGAAAAAATACTTGTCTCCACAGACAGTCATAACCACTTAGGCTAATTCTAATCTTTATTTAAACCAAACAGGCAATAGACATCTGCGTCTCACCTAAAACACATTTAAAATACAATTAGCAACCCAAGTCAACTGAAAGTCAATACTGGACTTAATGTATTTACTTATTTGCGATCAGAACCGATGGACAACAACAATGACAATGTTGAACAACCAACTCACTCTTCATAGCCAGCTGTTGCCTGCCCTCTGTGCCCTTGCTGTGGGTCAAAGGTCATGCCCACACCTGACCCAGTTCTGTGCAGTAAGAATGAACCAGCTGGGATCTCTGTCAGCAGCCTCTCATTTCTCTCATGGATTTTTAGCATAAATACTACTCAGTTTTCTGTAACACCTGCAGCCTTAATTTGACCAATGGATGTATATGTTTAAGTCTGTGTGTGATTCTCAGCATTATTGTACCATCTGTGTTTTTGTGTCCTTTTTCAGGTGTGTGACTCAGACACAGTTCTTGACCCAGCATGTACCATAGAAATGCTGAAGATCCTTGAGGAAGATCCGATGGTGGGAGGGGTCGGTGGAGACGTGCAGGTAAAACTGAAAAACAATTTCAGTTGTGAAAAGCATATCGAAGACCCAAGACTAAAATGTTTGGTTTATAAGTCAACTTAGAAACTCTTGGGCTACCATGGGAGGTGATTGAAGGTTCACTATAACATGTCAAAGTAATTCCTCTCTACTTTCCTGTACTCCAGATCCTTAACAAATATGATTCGTGGATCTCCTTCCTCAGCAGCGTGCGCTACTGGATGGCCTTCAACATTGAGCGGGCCTGTCAGTCCTACTTTGGATGCGTCCAGTGTATCAGCGGCCCTCTGGGGATGTATAGGAACTCTTTGCTTCAGCGTTTCCTGGAGCCATGGTACCATCAGACCTTCCTAGGCTCCAAGTGCAGCTTCGGTGATGACCGCCACCTCACCAATCGGGTGCTCAGCTTTGGCTACAAGACAAAATTCACGGCGCGATCGCAGTGCCAGACTGAGACGCCTACCCAGTATCTGCGCTGGCTCAACCAGCAGACTCGATGGAGCAAGTCTTACTTCCGTGAGTGGCTCTACAATGCCCTGTGGTTCCACCAACACAGCCTCTGGATGACCTATGAGTCCGTGGTCACCGGTTTCTTCCCTTTCTTCTTGGTTGCCACAGTCATCCATCTCTTCTACCGTGGAAGGCTGTGGAACATCCTGCTCTTCTTATTAACGGTCCAACTGGTTGGGATGGTGAAGGCCACCTATGCCTGTTTCCTTCGTGGCAGCCTGGTCATGATCTTTATGTCACTCTACTCTCTGCTCTACATGTCCAGCTTGCTCCCTGCAAAAATATTTGCCCTGCTCACCATCAACAAGGCTGGATGGGGCACTTCAGGCCGCAGGAAGATCGTGGTCAACTTTATTGGCGCTGTGCCTGTCACAGTGTGGGCTATGGTGTTGCTCGGAGGTGTGGTGTATACAATCTACTGTGAAACACAGGAGCCATTTAGTGAGACAGAGAAAGCCTTGTTGATAGCTGGGACGATACTCTACGCCTGCTACTGGCTCATTCTGCTGGTGCTCTACTTGGCAATCGTAGCCAAACGATGTAACAAGAGGGAAGAGCAGTATCACCTGCCATATGCAGAGGCCTAAACCTGCTAGCAGAGAGTGTGGTAGGACACTTACACTTCACTGCAGTATGACTCTAGCAATGTCTCTGACACTGTGAACTGCTCAAGTGATGAGCTGTGAACCAGGAACACACTCACATCTTCATTATAGGTGCTAAAAAGATGTGAATCTAAAATCTGAGCAGATGAGGGATACTCAGAGATGACTGGATCCACAGAGCTTTCCCTTTTATATCATGCTCAATGGTGCTTCACATTGAAAAACCAAACAGAACTGATCCAGTTTATAAAGTGTTCATACACTTGTAATAATGCCATGCTCGTTAGGACATTAGATAGTTTGTGGGTACAGGTTAGCTGTACACTATGACAAAAGGGTGCAGCAAAGAATATAAAGCAGGACAAGGGACAAATTGAGACTAAGAGATATAAATGTCTTACTTACTAGTTGGTCACTTTTTTTGATAGAGATGAGATGGTAGCAGGGTGTCAATCCCTTGAACTTCTATAACAAACAACAATAAATAACATAGCAAGGCAATTCTCTCTAGTTCAAGTACCTGTATTTCAAAAAGGAAGAGAGAACCTCAGATTGATTTAGACACTGGAGACTATCTGAAAGACATTTAGATAGAACACAAAGCAAATTTTAGAAGTGATACAATTGCCTACAGAATCAAATGAAAGAACTGATTGGGCTTGATAGATACAAATTTGCTCTTGGCAGCGCAAATTGAGACAAAGTCCTTGCAAATCAAAAATGTGTCAACTTGAGCATAGAAATATGCGTTGAACTCTGGGCTTTATGAATCTACTTTATGAAAGTACCCTAACGAGACAGGAATAAAAGGGAGAGAAACTGACGGAAAATAACAGAAAGAACTTGATGAATTTAGTGAGATTAGTCAGAAGTGACACAGAAACACACATAGCCATTCCACACAGTGTTTGTGCATGAGGCCAGCCACAGCTAACATACACAGGCCTACAGATGGTACATTAACTGTTTATGAACAATAAACATGGACTGTTTTTGCAGTTTATAGCATCAAAATTCATGTGAAATGATGGTTCTGACTTAATACACCATAAAGCTAGTGTTTTCACAAGTTTATCTTAGTACAATACCCATACGCCATATTTACTTTCTAAGAGGTATTGCTCTCTGTAATCATTCCTCTCCATACTGGCCGTGAAGTGATATCTTTTAAGTCTAATAAGATAAGATTTATCTTTTTAAATCCTGTCCTCAGCATTACATTACTTTCGTTTTTCACCCCTGCTCCGTCAAACATGTCTTTACACCCCTACTTTCCATCTTATGTATTTAAAGAAAGTGAGGCATTGTGGTTTGACAAGCAGCCCTACAATTTGGAGGGATTTACTGACCATCCAGCTGCTAGCTTAGCCTAGGTGACTGTTCGAAGCTGTGCAGTGCTCATACTCTCCAACTGTATGTGTGCTAAGCTCACCTGCGTTACCTACCTACCTGCTGCAAGGCAGCTAAGAGGGCACAACATGCACAATAAAACAACTTTGGAGAAACTATTTTTAGAGCCACATTTATCATGACCAGAAGTCACATTTTTACTCTTCACATCCCCTGTGCTAAGCTAGCAGACATGAGGCTTCAGCAGATTGATGGTATTTTCCAGTACAAAATGCCTTCTTTGTGTTTCCAGTTTGTAAGCAACAGCTAAGGATATGTCTGGGGATAGTTACAGTGTAGTCATGTTAGAAAGGTATTGTTACACAGCCAGTGTGGACAGGAGGAATGATTACAGTGACCTCAAACTCTTTTAACGTGCATATGAGCAATACACTACTTGCAATTGGATGTAATGGTGTGATGTCTTCAGAGCAGACTGAGACAGTTTGCAGTGTTATTCCTCAGCTCTGAGACCAGCTCTCATTTACCCTCATCAACTATAAACAGCACAATCATCTGCAGCAGCTATGATTTACCAGAACAGACAATCGAACGTTTCTGAACATGTTATATGCAGAGTTTTTTTTGACTGTTTGCTGTTTTGGTGCCATCTCAAATTAGTAACTTATTGTTGTACATTGTGCTCCAGTTCTCCGTTTAAAGTCACCAGTGGGTCGTAGTTTCATTTAGATTTTTTATAAGGTCACTTTTATATATTGTAAAAGTGCCAAATTATGTAACAGTATAGTTTTACTACAGGACATGTGTTTCCTTTTACACTAGATGTAGTCTTTGTTTATTCATTCCATCAACAGTGTAAAGACTGAAGACCAAAGAGATTCCTCCTGAAGTGAGAGACTTGAGAGCTTTGCTTTCACTCTGTTTTTTTACTGCCATATTTTTTTAATTTTACATGATTTCAGAGCAGATAAATTCATTTCTAAAAGGTATGTTTCAAAAACTAAACACCTAATCCATTTTGTCAAGTGTGAGCACCATCAGCATATCTGTGCCTACACTGACAGATGTCTTTTTGCATTGGGCCGTGGACGTTTCCTCTTTGTGCCATTAAAGGTATGTTTACATTGTTTTATTTTGGGCAGGCTGTATAAATTTAAACCTGAAAGTTCAAAAAGGAAACAGATTAAAAGAAAATTGCGATTATAAACTCAGTTTGCCTTTCTGATGGTCAGCCAGCGATGCAAGAGGTCTCGTTTCTTGACCTCTGCTGCTTCCATCTCTGGGAATCACAGGATGCTGGAATTTTCCGAAATCATTAAAAATGCTTCCTGTTTTGGACACAATCCTCCCATTTATACCAAAAAGAGAATCACCCCATGATTAAAAAACAACTGCATTGACATTTTCTCCATCTTATTTTGTTCCCTGTATTGTGTGTTTTTCAGGAATGAATCAGACTAAAGCATCAATGTTTTAAATTAAAGGCATAAAATACTAAGGCACGATACTCTGCAAAACAGGTTGTGGTGATCAATCTTATTTTGTTATAGTCTCTTTCTTTAGTGTCATTGGTAGTAAACAAGTAATTTGGATGTAGCAGCAGCTGCTCACATTTGATCAGTTAATTTGGCTTTCAGCATTTGTTTCTAAGAAGCTAAAGAGTGTGGCCTCAGCTTTAAGTGAGAGGCATGGCTTCCTCGTGTCATGTGTTAACAGAGAGAAGACACCAGGGAGACGACAGAGACACCCGAAGTTGCTGTAGGTATCGGTTAATATTTATGGTCCCCTGAGGATGCGTCCTATTTATTTTTAGGCCATCTTCAGGACAATGTGTACATTTCCATTTTCTGTTTTTATGTGCATTTATACAATAAAAAAACTGAGTTGACACACCACAAATGGAATCTATTCATATATAGTGTTTGAAATGTTGGTGTTTTAAAATAGGGAAGATGCAATAAAGGACCACTATAACTTATTTTTCAAATATACCTTGATGTCTCGGTACCTGATTCTGTGTGTTTACTGTGTGCAAAGCATTAATGTAATGCTGCCACTCTGGGGGGGTTATTTTAACCAGACTCGGAAATTTGCTTAAAAACTAGTTTAATGGAACACCTAGTGTTTGATATGCACACATTGATCCCACTTCTAGGGACTTCTTGATGGGCTTCAGACTTTTAGTCTAATTTGCCAACAGCTCCATGTATCACCATATATCACTACGTGTATCACCATGTATGACTTCACCGCGTATCATCATGCATCACCACGTATGCCACATATCAATGCGTTTTACTATGTATTAGGGCTGGCCGGTATATTGACTTTTAAAGGTATATCAATATAACAGATGAACCCGACACAAGGCACAGGGGATGCCTATGCAAGGGTCTTTGGTGATAATGGTACATTTTGAAAAAACAAATCTGTGTGTGTTGGCAGGAGGAAAGATAGTTAACGTTAGTGGTTAGTTGTAAGCATGACTGTGCTCCCCACCTGCAGGGTTCCATTGAGTGACATTATGATGCGTAAAAGTTTTTGTAAAAATGAGCTTTGGACGAAGGTAAACTATAACGTTATCATGGTGTGTTCAAATGTGATCTTGTAAAAATGTTGTTTTTTGTGAGAAACTAAAATAAATACAGTTGTTGGAAGGAGATGTTTAAACAGTAATATAAAATAGAAATTAGAGAGGAAATTATGACCTGTTTAACTTCCTCAGACTAGCTCTAAGTAGCTTATAATACATCATTTCAATTACTAATTCCAAGATTTTTTTTTAATCAAAGCAAATATTTGAATAAAAATAAAACCATTTCTTTCCTAATAATTGGAATTGCGTGTTTTGTATGTAAATAAACACATTTAGAATTTTTGACAGTTCACACTGACTTCTGGTTGAAATAATTTTTGGGGTGCTGTGGTGAAAAAATCTAAGTCTGCAGCCTTGGATGAGGGGCTCAAACTGAAAAATGTTGTCCGCTTGTCCAAAATTCCTCACCGCCGTTGCTCTTTTAAATCAGTGCGACGTGTTTCAGCTGGTAAAGTCACTCAGCTGATCCACTTCCTCAATACATACACGGCTGTTGTTTTCTCTGTAGGCCTCTAACATGTGTATATTCCTGTATATGCATTTCAAACGTGGTCAAGTCCTGTAGAGTTAAGTGTTCACACAGTTGGATGCATGTTACAAGAGTAGTGTAGTGTGGGTGCAGCTGTGTGACAAGGCGACAGAGCATTAGGCTAACGTTGTCAATGTAAATGAACAGTGAAGGTTTCAGTTTGTATATGAATAAATGCTTTCAGACCAACATTTAAGGCTGTGGGCATGTTCGGAGATGTAACCTACAGTAATGTAATACAGAACAACAAATTGTTGAAAATAGCTTGATTATATAGGAGAATCTATTTAATTTAATCAGTCCTCAATTATTAGTCTCAAGGGTAGCTTAGCCATGTCATATGATATGTCTGTTTTTATTCTGGGTTTTTTACAGGACCTCTTGATGAAAAGCTACATCATTTCAAACCAATATGGAGATTGAATACAGATGAAGAGCTGTTTTACTGATGAAGTCATGTGAGTCACGTCAGTCCTGATTAAAAGGACTGAGCTTTGTCTTTAACGACATGGTTCTTGGTACGACTTTAAAAAGGTGTTTGTATGTGGGAGGTGTCTGACTGCTGAGGAAAGGAGAAAGAAGCTCTACAGCAGCTGAATGAATTGGTCCCTTCACTCTCCACGCACTAACAGGATGGCGTTTTACTTCTGCGGGTTCACCTCAGCATGGGAACAGCCTTCATCAAACAAACACACACAAACTTACACGCTGTAAATATTCTGGCAACATTTCAAAATGCTGTTTGCCAGAAGACTAAATCAAACATTTTGAATGTTTATCACCAAACTGATCTCTCAGTTATCACATGTTCTCTCTGTAGTCACTGATTTATTCTTAAAGTAATTAATGTGTGCAGCTTTATTTTATCATCACATTCAGATTGTGACCATATGACCAGTACTGTATCTGGATGTTTTTGGACTTAATCTGAAGGTAGCAAAAACGTATTTTTTATATTCAAAAACTTGACATTCATTCAGTGTGAATCGGGTTTGCAGACTACAAATCCATAACAGAAATCCTTACAAACTGGAGCCATGGAGTTTGACAAATGTGGGTGTTTACTAGGCAGGGTGGGTAGAATGAAAATATGCTATCATTATGGGAAGTGTGGGATCCAGTGTTTCTGGAGCTTGACCCCAACTAGCAACTAGGGCCTAATAGTAAGGTATCTCAGCATCTGCTGCGTCAATCTCTTGCTTTTTGTGCAAATGTATGAAGAGCAACACTAAAAAGCTGGTATACCCCTTTTAAGAAGCTTAGTAAAAATGTAGTGAAGTAGTAGAGAACGCCTACTGGAGTAAGATGGGTCAGTATGAAGGCTTGGATGCTATTTATCAGACATTTGTCCTTTAAAGAAATTGGCAGCCATGTATGTTTTGGATTTTAAATTTTCTTGGCTAAATCTAAAGATTTTAGTCCATTGTCAATATTATGTTTTGCAATAGAAACTGAGCAACAAGCACCGTGAACTAGGCTACGTAGGCTGCAGCTGATGATTAAATCTATAGAATATTGCTGCTACAACTCCAGAAAATATGGACAAAGGCTGAATGTGTATTGAACATGAACACATTTTGCAAACCTTCTAACACTTGGGTCCCCAACTCCAAACAGCACCTGCAACTTCCCCCAATAACACATTTAGGCATTTTACACATTACATTTTTTTTTTGATGCACATAATGTAAATATGTCTATTTAGCTTTTTTTTTGTTTTTATTTAAACTGTATTTTCCAAACTGTCATTTAGGGTTGTCCTCGACTAAAGGAAATCTAAGCTTGCTGACACTCGTGATATTATCAACATATCGAGTAGTTGATTTAAATCGACAGAACTGTAAATATTTGTTTCTCCACAAAGAATCATGCAAAAGCATCACTTCAAATCTTGTGTTTACAAGAGATATGCTCATAAGTTTCATGAAAAAAAATCAATTAGCATGAAAAAAAGCATTCTATTTTTTTTTAAATCTTTGTCAATTTAGACCAATTAGTTGACTAATCAACTAAGAAGGAGCAGCCCGACACTCATTGGAAACTTGCGTCCGTCCCAATACTCACACTTACGGTATTTGTGAGGAGTCCAGTGCCTACTTCTGTGACATATTACCAGTAACTGCCACGGTGCCCAACTGCCTGTTAATACTGCAAGCAAATAAAAAAAAGAGTGGTTTCTGTCCGATTACATTTTTTAAGAAAACTATTTCTCATCATGTGCTTTTCATTTGTAAAATGTGACGTTCTGCTGACGGCACACGTGTCCTTGTTTGTGATTGGTCATACGCTGCAAACTCCGCACCTTTAATGTGAACACACTCGTATCCAGACAGACAAACCCTGGTTTCACTTACCGAGGTGATAACCACCATCGTTGGAGCGCTAAGCAGGATGGTGGTTGTTAGGGTTAGTGAAGCCAGATAACAAAGATATCCTGGGTCTGTTGAACTCACTTGGTCGTGCAGGCCTCTGGTCAACCATCTGTGAATAACTTTGTAGTGCTTGGAAATGAGTAATAATATTCATGCTGAATCCAGCATGTTATGTGATAAACCTAAACTATCTGATGATTACTGTCAGTCCTAAAACATGGGAGCAGTACCAGCAACAGTGCAGTTGACCACTGGGAATTGTGGGAAACAGTTAGATCTAAATACAGCTTCAAAGCAGTATTAGCAACTGTGCCCATCCAGGGAGGGTTAAGTATTGCTACTTTTCAGATCGCACTTGTCTGCTACCTGCCCCCACGTGAATGTGCACTTGATTATTTTTAACTGACATGAATACATTCAATTATGAAACAATCATTCTGGGAAATACGAAAAGGAACCAACTGAAGTAGAAGTAGACATGATGGGTAAATAGAGAGAAGGTATTGATATCGAATGAAAACTCTTTATCACACATCTCCTGGAATCATAAAGACATTATTGAACAGTCACAGTCTACCTTCAGGACATTTTCTTACAGTTGATCTGAAAACAATGATCATTGTGTGCAATGCAGTGGAGAGGTCTGATCCAGTCACATTAAATGATAACGTTGCCATCTGGTGGAAATGTTGCCTGTGTGTCTCTTGTTTGGATTTGATTAGAGTCACTGTTTCCTACGAAGCTCAGGAAAACAATATAACATTCATTCCTACTTGCAAGAGGCCTAATTAAAGTCTCTGTCAGTTCAGGTTTAAGGTTGGCAGAATTGATTAATTGTACAAGAAATGTGTAATCAAACTGCATCATATTAGAGCAGCATCACACTGACTGAAGTTCAGATGAATCAGTTTGTTATAATCACACACAGGACCTCTGACCCAGTGAGGAAACTTAGTCCTGCTACACCTTCTTGGGTACGTTAGTGATGATGGGTTTGGGCCGCGTCTTAAAGATCAGCTTTCGTTTGATGACGGCAGAAACATAGTAAGAGGTGGAGGTTGGTCCTTGCTGGTTCTTTTCCATAGGTACCTGTGTGACATCATCATTGTCATTGTCGTTGTCACAGCTGCCCTGGCTGTCTTGCAAATGGCTGGATTGCTTGGTGAGGACAGCAAAGGGTTTCTCCAGTTTCACCTGCTTCCCATACAGAATATGATGTCCGACAATAAGCACTGGCACCCCCTGGTGGAGGGAGAAAAAAGGACAGCAGAGTAAAATATATATAATATATATATACATACATACATACATACATATACATACATATATATATATATATATATATATGTGTGTATAGCCCAATATCGCAAATTATACATTTGTCTCAGTGGGCTTTACAGCCTGTACAAGGTACGACACCCTCTGTCCTTAGACCCTCACATCGGACAAGGAAAAACTCCCTAAAAGATACCCCACAATTAGTGGGGGAAATATGGAAGAAACCTCAGGGAGAGCAAATGAGGAGGGATCCCTCTCCCAGGACGGACAGACGTGCAATAGGTGACGTGTGTACAGAACAAACAGCATAGTTAAAAATACAGCATGGACAATCTATGCGACAGAAAACATGATACGATGGTATATAAAAAAGATGGATCCAGGGGGATGTCAAAGCTTCCTGGTGTCAGGCAGGACCAGGGCAACAGGTGCAGCCACGATTCGCAGTCCAGAAGTAATCTTTAATAGTGGCAACCTGCCAGATGAGGGACACAGAAACTCTGGGGATGAAGAGTTAGTAACATGCATTTATTAAGAGACATGAATCCATATAAATAGAGAGGGAGAGGAGGAGAGAGAGAAAGATAGGGAAAGGAGGAGAGGAGTGAGTCCCCCGACAGTCTAAGCCTATAGCAGCATAACTAGGGGCTGGTCCAAGGCAAACCTGAGCCAGCCCTAACTATAAGCTTTATCAAAGAGGAAAGTCTTTAGCCTGCTCTTAAATGTGGAGAGGGTGTCTGCCTCCCGAACACAAACTGGGAGCTGGTTCCACAGTAGAGGAGCTTGATAGCTGAACAGTGTGGCTCATTGATTTGTTATTCAAATCAAGTCATGTTTCTCTCGAACAGTGGAGAAAAATTATATTTCAAACGTTGTGTCTCACTCACAATACTTGTTTGTAGGATTACCTCCTTGTTAGTTTAGTTTTTTTCATGAGATTTGTTGACGATAAGCATATCACCAGACTTTTGCAGCCACATTTGATGTTAACGCTTATTTGTATTGTTACTGTGTTTATTTTTTATTGTTGCTGTGTTTATAATTTGGTATTTTCTCTTTCAGTTTTAAGTCGCGTCACACTAACTGCTTCTATAAACTGACATGATTCAAAATGTGACCCTAACTCTTGCTTCTCTTCCACAGAAAACGTCCTCTGTCACCACCCCCGAAGTCATCTGGAAAAGGCCCAGCGGCACCATCAGGCAAGCCAGCCGCCCCGGGCTCCACCTCGGCCGCCGGCTCAGGCTCCAGCTCGGGCTCGGGCTCCAGTAAACCCAGCAACACCCTGTCCCGCCGCGAGGAGCTGCTAAAACAGCTAAAGGCCGTGGAGGACGCCATCGCCCGTAAACGAGCAAAGATCCCCGCCAAATAAACGGAAGGCCTCGCCTGTTCGCCTGCCTGCCTGCCTGTGCGGCCTTGTCAGCCGGGGCAGCAGTGAGGGCCATGGGATCGAGCGTTGTTCCCTGCCTTCAAAGGACATGTAAAAATGTTGTATGGTTCATGTATAAAAGCTATTGCGAAAGTGAAGAGGAAGTGGCCGACACAAAAATCATCTTCTGATTTTCTGCCCTCAGAGAGGTTTGGCTCTGCTCTATTCTAGAGTGTTGTTCACTCCCATATGCCCGACTGTAGCTCCCCTTTTAAATATTTGAATGTCTTTGCTGCAGTTCACCTCATCAACGAGAAACGGGAGTAAACATTTGGGCATTTGGTGAAAGAGGGACATTTCAGGACTGGAGTGTACTTTGTGTAGACTTTACAGTGCAGAAACAGAAGTGTAGTGAGGCACCTGCTGCTCACTCTGCTCCTTCAGTCAATCTGGTGTGATGAATAACACATTTATACACATTGAATCTACTACTTCTGTCTGTCTTTCTCTGCCCCCTTTTATCGTCTTGTTCTCTCACATCTTTTCTTAGGTTTGGGAGTGGTGTGACTGTTGGGTCAGCTCTGCAGGGTACTGACAACGCTTCTTTGTATAAATATAAAAAATTTGAACATCCGTCTCTGACCCCTGTAAGCGATCACGAGCCTAAGCTTTGTTGAGAGGGGACCCGTGTTCAACCAATGACTCGTCTGCGTTCTGTGTTTTAGGGCAGTGTTCACTGTCACACTTTGTACAATAATAGCAAGTCATCAAATTCTTTCAAGTGTATGACTGTAGACAACAGTGATGTGAAGTATTGCTTCTTTTTTTTCTTCTTTTTTAAAAAAAAAAAAATCTAAATCATTTTGTTTTCTTCTTAGCTCTTAAGAGATAAACCAATGTTTTATTTGTGTCACATTTTTAGTTGGAGTGAGAGTTGGATTGGGGACATTTAGAGATGAGATGTGTCTTGCTTTTGTGACAAAAGACTTCTAAATAAACTATTTTGATAAAGAGAAGTTCAGTTGTCTGTTTTTTTCTCTGCTTTTGTGCAAGACAAAAGGAGTGGGTGGACTGGTAAAGTGTGAACTGCATTTTGTCCATAATCCTGCTGCCTTTGTTTCGGACCAAGCTAAAATAGCGTTCATGTTGTCCCACTTGTCCGGTAGAGCTGCTGCTTGGGCTACTGCAGAGTGGTCAAGAAATTCCCCTGTGTGGCAGTCTTTAGACATATTCACCCAGACTCTTAGCCGTGTGTTTGATTACTCATCACCTGCCAGAGAAGCCTCACGAGTGCTCATGCAGCTCAAACGGGGACATCAACGACTAACAGACATAACCCAAACATAGACTGGAAAACAGGGAGGGTTTAGGATTGGGGACCAGACTGTGAATTTACCTGCTTAATTCCCCCTAGGACTTCCAAGGAACCTAAGAAAGAGAGACAACCCCCTTCAGATTGACATTGACGATTCAGATTATCCTGACCAAAGTGCCCTCACGTTATCTGGACTTAAAAGAGGCCTTTTAATAAAGCTAAGGCTATGTGCCTACCTCCTCACCGAGCTTATGACTGCTCTATTAACCTTTTTTGTCTCGAGCTCAGATCCCTAAAGGTCGACTGTTCTGCAACAGAAAGGGAGTCCATGAACACTTTGACTCCTCTCGTCTGGACTCATCAGACCATCCTCCTCACCTGCGGCCGCAGAGTTTTTCTTTGTGGGGAAAAAAGATGGTTCTCTTCGGCCCTGTATTGACTATAGCCCACTTAACGAGATAACGGTTAAGAATAGGTACCCCCTCCCACTTGTGTCATCAGCATTTGAACTAAGATCTTCACTAAACTAGATTTAAGGAACGCTTATCATCTCATCAGGATTCGGGAGGGGGATAAGTGGAAGACAGGATTCAACACCCCAGTGGCCACTAAGAGTACCTGGTCATGCCATTTGGGTTATGTAATGCTCCAGCGGTCTTTCAGTCTTTCGTCAATGAGGTGTTGAGGCACTTTCTTAACAAATTTGTTTTTGTTTACCTCAACAACATTTTAATCTTCTCACCGGATGAGGACACCCCAGACAACATGTCCGCCAAGTACTCCAAAGATTGATGGTAAACCACCTCTACTGCAAAGCTGAGATGTGAGTTCCACGTGAAGACTATCGCCTTCCTGGGTTACATTATCACCGCCAACAATTTTGTATTGTCTTACAGACCAGGCTCACAAAACCAGATGTACTGTCACGGTTGTATGCTGCCAAAGAACCTGAGAGCATCCTTCCACCTAACAGTGTGGTTGGAGCAGTTTCATGGCAAATGGAGTCAGTGGTGAAGGAAGCTAATGGTGAGAACTCGGCACCTAGTGGTTGCCCACAAACTAGGTTGTTTGTCCCTGTTTCTGTTCGCTCACAGGTACTACACTGGGCTCACACGTCGTTGCTCACCTGTCATCCTGGGGTGAAACGCACAACCTTCATGATCCAGAAACGTTTCTGGTGTTCAGCTATGAGGAAACAGGTGGCAGAATACATGGCGGCCTGCACTGTCTGTGCCAGAAATAAGACCTCCACTGACGCACAGATGGGTTTGCAGCAGCCACTTCCTGTTCCCCATCGGCCATGGTCCCACATTTCTATGGACTTTGTCACCGGATTACCCATATCTGAAGGTAACACCACCGTCCTGACTGTGGTGGACAGGTTTAGTAAAATGACACATTTAATTTCTTTACCCAAGCTTCCCTCTGTCAAGGAAACGGCAAAGGTCATGTTACGTCACATTTTCCGTATTCATGGGTTTCCCAGGGACATTGTGTCAGGCCGTGGCCCACAGTTCATTTCATGTTTCTGAAAGGAGTTCTGCCATCTCCTTGGCGCCACTGTCAGCCTGTCTTCGGGATACCACCCCCAATCCAATGGCCAGTCAGAGCGCATCAACCAGGAGCTTGAGACCTGTTTGCGGTGCCTGGTCTCCCAGAACCAGGCATGGTAGCTCAAGCACCTGATGGGGGTTGGGTACGCCCACAACACGCTGCCCACTGCTCGCCACAGGACTCGCGCCATTCCAGTGTGTGCACGGCTACCAGCCTCCCCTGTTCGCTGAAGTCACGGTCCCATCAGCTCACGCCATGGTCCATCAGTGCCACCGGATCTGGACCGGTGCTCACCGTGCTCTCCTGTGCAGCGCCAGCCGGATGAAGAAGGTGGTGGATCGACATCGCAGACCTGCTCCACTTTATCGGTCTGGACAACGAGTTTGGCAAGCCACTTACCACTTACCTCTCCACGTCATGTCGAAAGCTAGCTCGAAGGTTTGTTGGTCCATTTCCGATATCTAAAGTAATAAACCCAGCATCTATGCGCTTACGGTTACCCAGGTCTATGAAGGTCTATCCAAAGTTTCACGTCAGCAAGGAGAGTCCCCTGGTTCGATGGTCGAGGGAGGTCCCGTCTACGCCGTAAAGGAGCTGCTAGCGGTCCGTAATCCGAGGACGAGGAAGACTATTCCTTGTGGACTGGGAGGGGTACGGTCCAGAGGAGAGATCATGGGTCCCAGCAAGCTTCATTGTCGATCAGACCCTGATCGATGACTTTGATCGGGATCACCCAGCAGTGCCTGGGACGTCAGGAGCTGTCCCTAGAGGGGGGGTACTGTAACATCCCGCCATGTTTGCTGATTTGTTATGCATCAGGTTTATGTTGTATGTTTAATGTCTAGTTTATAATTTATGTTTAGTCAGGTCTCATTGTTCACTTAAGTTACAGTCACTCATGTCTTGTCATGCACTGTCTGTCATTGCACTTCCTGTTTTATTTTGTACTTACCTTTCCCTCTCTTCAGAGCACTTCCTGCCCTTGTGTGTTTCCCACCTGTGAGATTGTCAGCCCCCTCTTGTTGCCACCTGTGTCCCATTACCTCTGGTATATGTAGTCCTCGTCTCCCTTTGTCCTGTGCCAGTTCGTCTTGTGTCTTATGTCGTCAAGAGAACCAGCGTTTACCAGCATTGTTACCATAGTCAAGTTTAGTTTTGTTTTGCCACTTTCATTTTCTACGTTTTTCCTCTAAGTGATTTTTGGAATTTTTTTCCCCTACTTTGTTGTTCGTAGTAAAGACATTTTTTTTTTTTTTTTTTTTTAAAACCTTGTCCTGAGTCGTGCATTTGAGTTCCAGCCTTTGTGTCACGTCCTTAACAATTTTTCTATGGAGTGATTCATATTTATATGAATAAAAGACATAAATACCATGATCTCTGGAATATGTTTCCATTGAAAGACATGAAATCAACCATTCTCTGCTAATGTTACTAGCTTCTTTGATGGGAGCAACTGCTAACTACAAGAGTAAAAAATAATGACTAGTGAATAAACCATCATTTAGTCAAAGAACATTTCAGCCAGTACATTTCCTTTCATGTAGTGTGGAGCAAACTGAGATCTATCAGTGCTCTTTCACTCCTGACGTGTCATTGGCTTAACTGTCATTGGCTGCCAGCAGTTTCCCAGAAGTCCCTGCTCTGCATACATGCACAAATAATTGTTTGTGTATATTCTGTGTTCATTGTCTGCAGAGGCTTCACATGGTTCAATACATTCCAAGGGGACTGACCAGTGGAAAGTTAACTGTGAATGCCCCTAACACACATGTTAAGAGGACATCCCCTTCGTAAATATCACACTGCACATATACACACACACACACATAAGGGCATCAGGGTCATGGGTGTGTTCACTGCTACACTTTGTAGATGTATCAATTAAGCTTTAGTTTAATTTGCATTACAGTTGATTCATTATTATTCCTCCCCATGTGTCTGCATAGGTTATGCAGTGTGTGTATAGGTTATATATGTGTGTATAAAACTTGCATTTGTATGCACCAGACATGTTTTTTCATATATATATATATATATATATATATATATATAAAACATGCATCATTTGTTAGTACATACTGACGGAGGGTGAATACAACTCATTTCTAAAGCAAACATTACTGACAGAGCTGATTCTGGTCAACAATGACATTTGGGTTTGACATTTTCTGACTTACTTTCAATCATTTGATTGACAATCAGGTTTCCACGTGAGGGGTTAGGCATATTAGCTAAACTAGAGAGGCAGAATGCAGACCTCCGCCAAGGCTGTTTCCATATGTGAAAAGTAGTGCCCATATCCACCCTGTGATTTGGATTTGCTTCAAATTTCATAGGTTATTCCATGGCCCATTCTACATCCTTCAACCAATTTCTGTGGAAATGGGGCCAGTAATATTTCCATAATCCTGATGACAAACAGACAGACAAACCAGACTGAAAACATAACCTACTGGGCAGAGGTAAATATGGCTCCAGACAAGAGCTAGGGAAAAGGAGGAAAGAAGGAGTAAAATAATCTCCAAAGCCGAGAAAAAACAAGACAGATGAGAGGATGGTAGAGAGGGAGAAGGTTAAATAATGTCCTCCAAGAGAGAACGACAGCATCAGTCGCTGCAGCATATGCCCAAAAATGACATTAATTAATGTTCAAATGACAATGCCCTTTTGCTACCATAGGATTTCTGACTCTTGTCCATCGAAAGCAAAGGAGGTAGTAGCATGACATTGTTATAGAGCCACAAAGTCCACAGGAGGAAGTTGAGATGATGTTTCCCGTTTCCTACCTACAGTCAATGTTGTTGTTTTTTCTTTTTAACCATGATCACAATCATTGTCCAACTATAACCAAGCAGTTATTAACTACAATGTTCCCTTTATCTTTATCGAGCTGTGTTTGTGCCCTAACCTAACCTAACCCAGCCAATATCAGATCAGCAAACAGCTTCAATTGTTAATTACCAATGAATATTGGTTTAGAGAGTCGCTGAGAATTATGTTGTCCTGGGTGGTCAGACCAAAAAAAGCTTATATGTGTCGTTCTGGAGGTCAGTTACATAAAGTGGAGGTTGAGAAAATAAGAGTGATGAGGCCAATCCCCCAAAGCTGTCTGAAGAGCTACAATGGGAACTGTGTTAAAAAAAAATTTTGAGCAGATATATTCTATTTTTTTTGTAAATCTAAAGCCCAGAGAACAAAGGCAATGGGAGTTTTCTATCTGCGCATTGGCCCATTGATGTGTAGCACATCTTACTTTCATGCAGGAGACAGGAGAAGAGAGGGAGAGAGAGAGAGAGAGAAGAAGAAGAGGGGGAGAGGGAGAGAAGAGAGAGAGAGAGAGAGAGAGAGAAGAGCTAGAGAAGAGAGAGAGAGAGATGAAACTGTGTTTAGCAGAGAACACAATTCATACATTGAGCCACAGTTTGTAACACTCTGCCACCATATTAGAGAAAAAATGTCCTTAGAACTATTCAGGTTGTATTTTATTATTAGCAAACTTTGATGATTTATAAGATGTTCGGATGTGATGTAATTAGATGTGATGTGACGTGATCATCACATTTCTATGTAGAGAGAGTGTTGTAATCCTGTGAGGTTGGAGTCAACAGTAGGAACAATCGCTGAAACCTGCACCGTGTCATTAAATCCCAGCAGGATTTATACAAAGAAAAAAACAAAGACTTTCTTGAGCCTCAGTGCCAGTGAGATATAAACACAAAGGTTGGCTAAGAATAGCTGCTGGAAATTCTCAAACGCTGTATTACATCATCAGTGCAGAGTCTGACACAGCCGGGCTGTTTTGTCTGTGTGTGTTTTCATGTCAATGGCTCATGTGTACATGTGTGTCATGTTAAAACTGTATTGTATGTCTTAATGAGTATTTCTTAATGTTCTGAAATAAATATACTAACAGATAAAGGTGTTTTGTTGTTTTTTGTTTCTGAAATGAATAAATACATTTCAAATAGTTTTATTCCTAAATGCTGTGTAAATAAACAAATACATCTATTGGTGCAGTGAAACATGAAAATAAATAGTTTCATTTCTGAGTGTAATAAAGAATAAAAACTGTTCTGAAACAATTAAATAAATTAAATAAAAATAAAAATAAGTTAATAAAAGTTATATTGTTTTATTTCTGAGAGTTCTGAAAAATAAATGAATACAACTATACAACTACATATATGTGTTCTCAAATAAATATATGCAAATAAATAGATGATTTTTTTTCCCCTGAAAGTGCCCTGAAATAAACAGGTAAATAAATAAAATAAATAAAATAATAAATAATAAAGAAATTGATAAATAAACACATTGGCCTACATAATGATATTAGTCTTACTCAAACAAATGTATGTTAAAGGTGATATAAACGTGACCCACCACGCACACACGCACACACACACGCACAGTCACATGCACGTAAATAAATAAATAATGTAATAAAGTAATAAAATAGTAACACTAATTGTAACAGGTCATTTATCAGACGCTCTTATCCAGAGCGACTTACAGTGAACTAACTACAGGGACAGAAAAATACAAACACATGTTATTGTTAATATCACATATTTAATAATGCTACATTTCTATGCGCTCAGATAAAACATGTTTCAGGCAGATTGCGTCATGTTGGAAGGGTCAAGAGGACACTTGAAGTCGATGTGAGCTCCTCGGCTCTCCGGTTGCAACACGCTGTTTGTGTTTGGCAGCATATTTCCTGTGTGCCGTCAGCCTCTGTGCACTGTGCGTGTGCAGAACATTCCTGGGCTACGCTCGGTGTAATGATCCCTATGCCGACTGTAGGCTACTTTCACTTAGGAAAGAGGAAGTAGAGGAACAAAATAACGTTTCCATTTCCTCATGCCGCCGGTTATTCCCAGGTGCACCAGCTCAATAAATAGTAGATGGTTGAGGATGGTGGCAAGCAAAATCAAAGCAGATCCCCTCGTTAACAGTCAGAAGAGAGAGACAGAGGATGGACATGAAGCAGGTATGTAAGACACAGACAGACAGACAGACAGGGAGACAAACAGGTGGAGAGACAGGTGCTGGTACTGTTGCTCTCTGCTGCTCCATCACTTCAGCTGCCTGTCTGCTCCTCCACAGATTCTCATCTTTGGACTTCTTCTCGTGCCCGTGTGGACGTGCAAGATGAACCAGTGTGTCCAAGAGCACGAGCTGAGTAAGGTGGCAGAGAGGAAGCTGAGGAGCCACTACCCGCAGCCCCCGGAGCCTTCACAGGCGGTGGCACCTGGCTCCCCTTACTCCTGCCCAGTGGCGATGTTCTCGCAGCAGCCGCCTCAGCACATCAACGACAGATCCCTGTCCCCCTGGAGATACGTGTGAGTACCATCCTGTCGCATTTCACACAGTTATTAGGCCTATTTCACACTGCTCAGATAGGCTACAGCACATGAGTGGAATCAGTGACTTTAAAAGGTGAGACCGCTTAATTGGGCCCCTGATGGCGTCTGACGGAATCGCGTATACCTGATATGATCCTGAAAACATCCAACATGGCCAAACTGGCTGATGCATGCTTGTCACAGTGTCTGATACATTGTGAGCTCAGGGGACTTTTGACTGGCATGCTTTGTCATTATGTGCTTTTGCTTCTTCCAGTTAGGCGTTAACTTGCTCAGAAACTTTAAATGAGCTCATAAGATAAAAAGAAAAATCCTAACACGAGGAGTCCTAGTTTAGTCTTTTGTCTTAGGGAAGTTGTGAGAGTTACTGGAATGGAAAATAATGTCAGAATAAAATAAGGAGAGAATATTTATACAATTCAAGCAAGAGAAATGTATTTCATTTCATCTTTTTTTCTCTTTCTAACTAATATTGTTATTCACTTTATTTTTTGTTAATTCCATATATTGTCTTACATAATTGTAATTGTGCTTTGGCATCAGCTGTCAAATGCCATGCCAACACAGCCTGGAGAATTTAATTGAAATTAAGTGTTTGCATATGATGAAATGTTGCAGCCATAAAACTCGGGCATCACTCAGCATCATAACGTTTCAGTAAAACTATAAAGTGACTCTTAAGGGGAAAACAAAATTTCCACAATATTTGCTTAAGTGCATCCTTTTCACCTTCACAATAATTAGTGCTGGCTGTATTGGTGCACTTCCACCAGGCTTTGAGCGCCGATGACGTGCTCATGTGCGCCACACCCCGGCGGCTCCAGAAAGGGGAAATTCCCCTCTGCATGACGGCAGATTTGTTAACACATATCCGCTTGGAATGACGGAATTGCGTCACTGAGTGAAATGTGCAATCTCTAATCTTTATTAACTGCCTGCGTGTCGGGGATTGGAGTGTTTTCCTGTTTACTTACAGTCCTCTGGAGCTTTCTAAAGTCACAGTAATGCTCCAAAGTCCTCCTCCATAACATCTGTTTTATTAAGTTTTATTATTTTCCCAGAAACCAGCCACTATGCTTGAGTGCTTACTTACTTGAGGCCTGCTGTGTGTCACGTTGTAGTAATTTGATTAAACACAACTGTATGTTTCTGAATATGGTCCATAACTAAAATAATAAAGGAGTTAAAACTAGATTTTTGACGGATTCTTAAAATTCTACTATTTTTCAGTTTCCATAAAAAAACCTGATATGGAATACATTGTTAAATAATACATTGTTAAATAATAATACATTGTTAAATAATAATAATAATAATACATTGTTAAATAATAAACCAGTGAGTCCATCTCTTTTGGCAGAATCTGGTTGGAGCCCCTCGTTTTTAATACTCCATAATAATAAAGTGAGACTGTGTGAAACAAGATATGATGAATTTGCAAACAATTTGAAAACCCTGTGCTGGCTTTGTCATTATGGGGCATTGAGTGTAAATTAATGAGGGAACACATTAATTTAAACAACTTTTAATTAAGGCTGCAACATAACAAAATGTGAAAAAGGTGAAGGGGTCTGGATACTTTCTTTTGTACTTGTAATTGAGTATTTTTACATTACTGTAATTATATTTTAAGGATATTAGTCGTTCTTTCACAACTGTAAGATGAGGTAATAGTGCGGGAACATCCAGTTGACATGCAGTGATCCTGGGGCTTTTGGGCCCCTAGTGGTCTGCAGTCATGGGGCATTTGGGCCCCTGATGTGTTTCAATCTGGACTCAGGTCGAGATAAGGAGAAGTGCCCTCCAAATGACACCACTGTACTCAGAATATTTCCATTTGGATTTACATTATTGGAAGTCACATGTCCTCCCTGTCTTTTGATAAGCTGCTCACTGAGTCATGTTCTTCCTTTCCAGACTTGAAACGATGGAGGATCACTTTCCTTCTACCTACGCCAAGGCTCAGTGCCTGTGTTCAGGATGCGTGCTGATCCAGAACAGGAGTTCCCCAGTGGAGAGCCACGACTACAACTCAGTCCACATAATGCAGAGCAGAGTGTTTCTCAAGAAGGAGCTCTGTGGGGACGGAAAGAGATACCATTTGAAGCCAGTTAATGTGGATGTAGCTGTGGGCTGTACCTGCACCAGAGTCAAAAGCTCCTCCTAGAAGGATCCATGCAGACCTGCTCTCACATTGTCACACTACAGTTCATGTTGTGTTTGTTTTAAAATGCACCATGTTCTCGAGAAAGACCAACTCGGGGGTGTCCAGTCCTACAGTGTCTTTAGTGAGCAGACTGTTGCCTCAGAGGGAACAGGGTCCAGTTTGCTCTCTGATATACACAGACGACCCCCTGGGAGTATTTATGAGGCTTTAAAAGTCAAAAGTCACATCCGCCTGTACCGATAGGCCTATTTATTGTCATAATGGATGACATAATTGATACATCTATAATGTGTTCTGTAGGTCTTTGTAGGCCGTTTGCTCTTTATTCTGACTTGTTTACAGCTCTGCCTAGTGCAGCTAATGTAAATATATTACACTAAATAATATACTTCTTTTTATATTGATGGCCTTGTCATTGAAAAAAATAGCTATTGTATAGTTTTATAAATTAATAATTTAACTGCTAATAATATTTGAATAACTATCTATTTATTGGGTTTGTTTGGCATGTAAAATGTTTGAGCTTTTGGAAGCTTTGAATGCACATTGAGTGGATGTGGAAAACTTTGTATTTATTTATGTTGGATATCTTGTAGATTTTGTCCCAGTGGGACATAAGTCTGATAAAGACTGAAAGTTAAGCTTCTTTGAAGCAAAATAAAGAAAAATGATTTGAAAGAAAACTAATTCTCCTGCTTCTAAATTGTATCCCTTTCAACTTGTTTATTTAGGTACAGTAAAGCTACCAAAATGTCATCTTTAATAAGATAATGCATTGTATTCAAACATAGTTAGTTATACATTAGTTCAAATGTTTACACTATTCACCTGTAGTGTCTCCCCCATGATGCAGTTGACAGTTTGCTAATTGGCGACACAGAAACAGTTCACAGGGTTTACTTACACATCTGAGATAAAACAAGAGGTGGGCCTGCTAAAATGAAAACATATATGTTGCATTAATGTGGGAGTCTGGTGAAGGTGTATCTGCTTCAGGAGGGCTGGTGGTCCTTCCAATCCAATAGGAAACCATAAAGTGCAAAGGAATATGGTGTTATTAATTTGGAGCTGCAGCCCCTTTTGTACAGATTAACTACATGTTTGTTAAGGAATTTGCATCACTTTAGTTCAATATCAACAGACAGGTTAGCTTGTGTTGTGGGTCTGTCTTGTCTCATTATCCACTCCATTATTTAGTTATTGGTCATTTTTTAAGAAGACATGTTGCCATATCGCAGTAGGAAACGCACAGGTGTACATCATAAAATGAATGATGGCAGCATTCCATTTAGCTGCTTCAGCTTCCTGGTATTGTTCATGTTGTCACACTGCCATGCCTCACTGGGCTCTGCAAAGCTTACAGCTGTGTGCAGATGTGAACTTGTGACTGACTACATACACAATGCACAGCAATTGGAGGTTGCAGGTTTAATGGTGGTTCCAAAATTCTTCTCTCTTGATGGTGGTGGTGGAGATCGCTGTCTAACGAGTCACTCCAAAATCCTGCAGGTGTTCAGCTGGTTTAGATCTGGTGACTGTAAATCATAGCATGTAATACTTAAACCATTCAGTGACTTCTCAAACACTGCATGGAAGCATCCGCATGCATTATGTTTCTCCACTCAAATTGCATTTTTTTCTTTTAATCTATTGGTTTGGACATGGCTAATATAGCACTGTACAACTTCTGACCACAGAACCAGCAAAAGCAGCCTTGACAAAACTCAAAGTTCTGACTTCATATTATTTTCAGTGTAGTTTTTATAATGGAGTTCAGTAGGTGGAAAGTTTTGGAAAGCTGCTATACTTTATATAATTCTATGCAGACTATGCTCTACCAGCCACAACGATTGGTATGAGATGGTATTCAAGTGCCTCAACAGTGCTCTCTGAACAGCAGGCTGTACCATGCCGTGTTTCAGATTGTGATGAGGTTCAGATATAATTTCAGAGATTGTAATGGTCTATCACTTATTTGGAGTCTTTGAAAAGACTATTTTAATTGTAGAAACATTTTGTGAATGTCAAAGGGATTGGAATAACAGATGTTAAATAGTAATTTTATCAACAAATTCAATACACTTCTCAGTCAAACAACAATAACAGTAAATTGTTCCATTTATTACATTATCAAAGCAATTTTTTTTTTTTTTTTTCCCCTACAAAGTGGCGACACATAACAGTGAAGTAACAACCCTGAACACCTGGGCTGAGACGTCTTGACTTCATTTATGTAGCAAACTTCTTTTGGCAGACAGGTGCAGGCAGCTGAGACATGATATCCAGCAGGGGGCGCTCCACCACAACAAGAGACTGGTCGTCCAGTAAACGCACACACATGAGGTGCTGTGGGACAGAGAATCAGGAGAACAAAAAACATCAGTAGGATTAAAAAGAGAAAATTGTAAAAATAAACATTTGTCTGAGTGTGGTTAATAGGGTGTAACAGTGTACCTTCACATCACTATCTGACCTGAGCAGTTGAAT